>JAUBOD010000168.1:537239-548743 GCA_032353885.1 Nothura maculosa
GCCTGGATGCCGCCCTGTGCCACCTGCTCTAGGTGTGCCTGCTGGAGCGGGAAGGTTGGACAAGATGATCTCTAGAGATCCCTTCCAACCTTATAGATTCTGTGATTCTGTGATTCTGTGATTTTTTACTGAGTATTTGTTCAGCTCTTGCAAGCACACATCATTCTTGATTTGTATTACAACAAAAAAAGTTAATATGAATACAGTCACTCTTTCTTGTATCTTAAAGTCTTTAGACCATGAAAAATATCTAGGAATGTGTGTGTTCCTTCCCACAACAGATGCTAAATAACAGCTTGTAAGTAAAAAAAAAAAAGTGCTATCAAAGTCAGTGGTTCAAAAAATGCATGTGATTTTTTTTCCTTTGAACACATATTTAATATATAAAAGAGGATTAAAAATTATAAAGGAGGGTTAAGCTATATATCAATCACATCTTTGATTATGCAAAAAACAAAGGCTAGCAAATGTTGACTCAATACAGAACATTTTGATCTAATAATATCTCTTCGCTTACAAAACTTTTAAAAGTCTAATTCAAAAACTATTGAAGAATATAGGTTCCTTTCTTCTAAAGGCAGCCTAGGACAGTTTCTCTCAATCATCAGCTATAGTACTGTAAAATAGGATAATTCATTCTTGCTGTAAATCAGTCAATTGGCTTTGCTGTAGATCCATGGCCACCAGTAGCTGGGGATTAAATGAAGCAAGGAATAGAGACAGCAAGTTGTCTCATGTTAATGAGACAAACAAGCAGAGTTACACAGTTATAGGAAAGAAATACTTGTTTACACATGTTGAAATGCCTTATTATGTGTTCAGGATCTGTAAACAATATATTTGTGCCATGGAAAATGCTCAGGTACATCTTAGTGCCAGTTGCATGAGTGCCCAGAATTATTATTAAGACCTCCATGAAATTCTCACAAGATATTTTCATTACTGCTGCTCCTACTCAGGGATCATAATTCTACATTTCTATGGATGCAAAATATCTGAATTCCACTTCTGAAATAATCTTCAGATGGCCTTACAAGGCCATGATAGACAGACTGCAGTCAGGATAGACTTTGGATTCAGTAATCCAGACCAGAGCTCAGTAAATCAACATCAGATCTCAAATAAGAAGAGGAGTTTTTGAATTCTCACTTAATCCATAAGAAACTAAAGTAATTTAAATAAATTACCAAGAGAATGTAAACAGACATACTTAAGGTAATTTTTAAGTAGATTTTTGTTCTATAAACTGACAAGTGAACTAACATAATAGTCTTGACATGTAACTCTGAATTCCTAAGAAATTCTTTCATAATATTTAACAAATAGTTTCTCATCATTTCTAGCCAAGCTGGAAGTATCTTTGAAAAGAGTTTGATTAGAATGAGCTAAAAGACCTTTCACCATCACCCACTACTACTTTTTTACCTACTATTGTTTTTTATATGAGATTGCATTGTGTGAACCAGAAATCAGCAAGATGCCTAAAGTCACCACAGTGTCTTCTAAGCACAATGGCATACCTACTGCAACAAGTAATTAATCTTGGGCTCAAGATTTCCTAATGCGAGCCTATTGACCATAGTACAATAGATTAAAGTATTTTATCCTGTGTGTTCCCCTATTGACCCCTTGTCATCTTTTTTCATGCCCTATCTGCTCTCATACCAAACTGAAGAATTCTTCTTTCACTTGGATTTTCTAGACCTGTTTGACCCTCTATTGCTCTATGGAAGCAGATTTCTTGATTTTGCTTAAGAAGATTACTCAGTAAGAAAAGTCTGGCAAAGTTTTACCATATGCTGAAAGAAACATGAATGAACACAAAAGTAAGTGTTAGGGGCGCTGAGCCTTACTCGACCTCCTTATCCTGTATAGTTTTTAATGAAGTACAGCCAGTGGGCTAGGTCTGTGCTTGCATCCACCATAAGAAGGATGAGAATCACTGCCCATACTTGGGACTGGCTGTGCAGGGCCGCTTCAGTGCAGATGCTTAAAAATCTCCATCAAGCTACTTCTAGGATAACTGCCAGTGGGTTCAAAGTTGAGCCTTCAACTGCCTAGTGTACTAAATACTTATGAAATAGAGGAAATATCTCTGCATTACACTCATACCCATCCTGTACTAACGTCACTACTCGGGTCAGGTCTGAGCTGGCAGAGAGGGTGATCCTCAGGTCAGTTAACAAGTGAACAATTTTGACCTTGAGTTCTCATTTGAGGCTAGCACCCAAAGGCAGGTAGAAAAAGCTACAAGATCTAGTGTAACTTTTTGAAGAGGATTTGATTTTCAGAGAATATTTTCTCAGTATGCTCCGGAATTCAGATCTCTTTTGGTTGCCTAGAAATGGAGATACAGAAACTCATTGACCATTGCCGAATGCTAAACTTATGAATATTTTTATTACTGGAACTTAAAATTCAAGAAATTGGACAGTGACTTAGTCCACTTGCTAAGGGAAAAAGAACATATAACTACTGCCTTTTTATTGTCTCAGAACAATACTGCAGAAGCTAAAGTTTAGCCTAAGTTTAAAGGACTTTTTCAGCCTATCTCTTGTAACAGTAATTACCCTCTGCTGAGAAAGCTTTGTTGTAAATCTTTGAGGTCCCTTGGCACTCTCAGTGACAGCAGACCTCCAACTGTTACCCACAAGACACTTCAAAGGCCATCTTGGATAAATATGTGAACACTGTCCTAAACTCTTACAGTAACTGTAGCCCCAGAGTGAATACCCTCTCTTCCATTCCTACCCATCAGGTTCCCATCTACTGTAATTGCTTCATCTTCTTGCTTCATTTTTTCTCTTATTGGGAATACTTTCTAATGTAATATATCCAGTCCTCTAAACATGCTTGAAAGAGGGAGAAAAAGAAAATACTGACAAATGTTTTCACTACAGATAATCATACCGTCATTAGAGCCTTTAACTAGAGTGTTTTCCAAATTCAATTAATCAATGACCTTGGGCCCAGATCCTCTTTTCACTAAATTAAAAGAACTTTCCTCTCATCAATGGCATTCCTCTATTTTAGCCCAGCTACATATCCTGATTCCCTACAGTTAAAGAAAATGGCCCATTGATTCAAACAGAATGAGAACAGAACTATACCTTATGATCTGAATCTTTTTATATACAAAATATTTTATCCTCTTCAAATCCTAAAGTTATATAATAAATAATAACAATATGAGCAGTTTTCTGTAATAATGTATTTTCTGTAATAATGTATTTTAAGTCACCAAACTGAATAGAAATAGATGCGAAATAGTGTAATTCTGATTTCAGAATGGCTTTTTTTTTAATGAGTGAATGAGAAAGTGAGTGAGGTGAATGACAGGTGAAGTGCAAAGAGAGAAGCTGAGGAGAAATTATAACAGAAATTATAACATACAGCAGTGAGTACTTTGTTTAATTCAAGGCCCCAAATGGCTCTTGGTATGTCCTGCACATCTATGCAGGAACTTGTGTAGAATCATACAATCAGAGGATCATAGAATCCTTCAGGTTGGAAGGGACCATTGGAGATTTTCTAGTCCAATACCTCTGCTCAAGTAGAATCACCTTGAGCATGTGGCACAGGATTGTATTCAAGTAGGTTTTAAAGATCTCCAGAGAATGAGACTCCACAAGCTCTCTAGGTAGCCTGCACCAGGGCTCTGTCACCCTCACTGTTAAGCAATTTTTCCTTAGGTTCCTGTGGATTTTTAGGTGTTTCAGTTCGTGGTCGTTTCCTCTAGTTCAATCAGTGGCCACCATCTAAAGGAGGCCAGCCCCATCCTCCTCACTCTCTCCCTTGAGGTATTTAAAGACATTGATCAGATCCCCCCTCAGCCTTCTCTTCTCTAGGATCAACAGACCCAGCTCCCTCAGCCTTTCCTCAAAGGATAGATGTTCCAGGCCCCTGATCATCCTCGTGGCCTTGCGCTGGACTCTAGCAGCTCCACATCCTGTACTGGGGAGTAGCTCCTCTACCTGGGAGCCCAGAACGACACACATTACTCCAGATGTGGCCTCACCGGGGCTGTGTATAGAAGGACGATCTCCTCCCCCGATCTGCTGGAGATGCTCTTTTTAATGCACCCCAGGACCCCATTGGCCTTCTTGGCCACCAGAGCACACTGCTGCCTCATGGTCAACCTGTCATCTACCATGATGCCCAGGTCCTTCTCTACAGAGCTGGACATGTACATGTCAGTGTGTGTTTAAGTATATTAGCAGAAGAGTTTTAAAAAGTTTATATTTCACATTTGTCTTTTCCAGACATTTGAGATCAGTGCTATCAATCACCTGATTCCTCCTTCCAAAAATTTGCCTAGTGATATCATCAGTAAATACAATTCAAAATCCTATGCAATATGCTCTACATAACCTTGTTTGGGCATGGAGCCTGAAATAATGATCTCCAGAGGTCCCTTCCAATCTTAATCATTCTGTGATTACTTGCTTTTGTGCTCCTCTGTTGGAAGGTTACCAGCCTTCTTGTCACATCAGTCAGCTTCCTGTCTAATGAAGAAATTGGACATGAGATCTCAAATATTTTATTAGAGTAATTTACATATTTACACAATATTCATGTGGGCTACTCTTCTCAGGAAGGGGTGACATATGTGGTTTGTATTATCAGTAGGTAAGACCTGGCCTCTGGGGCAGTTGTTTCAGAATACTGTGTTTCTAGAAGGCTTATGCAATACTCATTTTTTTTTTCCCAGAAGATATAAGTCCTTGACCCAGACTCTGAGTTTACATGTGCATTTCTGTGATGAGGTTATGCACAGAGATGGCAGGAATATGCAGGTGGATTATCTGGCAGGTCCACTTACACGTTATATCAGCCATCCTGCAACACAAGTGAAACTTAAATTTCAACTAAGAGGCAGCTGAAAACTGTAATAATTGCATGGGTATAGTTATTGCATGGTATCTTTGGGTTATCTATAAGGAATTTCATCCTTAATGTTCATTCATCATTAGTACCCAACACACAACCATTTTCCTTTGCAGTCTCAACACATAACCACTTTTCTTTTGCAGTGCTAAACGACGTAATCTCAGTCACAAATGAGGTATTACTTAACATTTATAACATTCTTTATCTGGTATACATCTACTATATTTCCAAATACTTTACTGTTTTTCTCAACCACAACTCATTAGTGACATGATAAATATTCCATGGGTAATCTTATGATATTTGAGGTGCCTCGTTCTGACTAAAGCATCTAATTCTACTGTACATCTTTTTTTTCATGTGCAGCTTGCTTCTAATATGTACTTGACTGAACTGAGCACTTGTCAAGGTTCTTCATCACTGTATAAAAGAGTAATAGTCTATACTTATTTACTGCTTTTCTTTGTTTATTTATTTATTTTGTAATTGCAAATAACAGCTCTCCTGTCACAGAATTAAGATGATCTTTGGTTTCAAAGACCATCAGAGAGCTCATAACAAATCTTCATATATGGAGTTACTATTTTTGCATAGTAATTTTTTTTTTATTTGAGTTATATTTTAAGCCTAGAAATAAATTTTATTCATGTTATATAGACCCTGGCATTGATCCTTTCTCAGAGAATGACACTTCTTTTGTTACTCCCTAAAATATTTTACTCAACTAAAACAGATTTTAGATATAAAGCTAGTCTGCATTGAAGCAATAAGAGACTTACAAAGAGTCTGGAGCTGATACGAATTTATAAGACCATAGATACCAGTGTGAGAGGATATTTATATTCTGACAGATTTTTTAAAAAATCCTTCCTATGTGATCTTGCTCAGATTTCATGTGTTTTCATGGGAAATTATTTTTTCTCTCAAAATCCCTTAGTAAGTTTTAATTTATTCAATGAAAATACAATATATTTTCTCCTGAAGGCAGTGAAGGGGCCAAATTCTTCTCAGTGGTGGTCAGTGATAGGACAAGGCGAAATGGGTGTAAGTTGAAACAGAGGAAGTTTCATCTCCATATAAGGAAGAAATTCTTGACTGTGGTGGAGGGTATGAGGTCCCTTCCAACCTCAATCATTCTGTGATTCTATGGTAAAAGAGGGAGTTTTCTGATGCAGATGACCTTAGTGTAGCAATCATTTTTGTTCTTCTTTTCTGCTGATCTTAGCAAAGAGTAAACAAGGTTTGACAAAGGAATGATAACAAAGTTGGATACTGGGAACTAATTTCTTCTTGTAGTATGTCCACTGAAAAACTAAAGTTTTGCTCAGTTTATTAAATAATTAATTGTACAAGTTCCCACAGATACCTCTCATTACAAACCTATTATGTTTTGAATATGTAAATATTCATTTACATTAATGAATATTAATGTAAATTTAAATATCATAGTATATTTAAATTTACATATGTCTGATATATTTAAATATGTCATTTAAATATCATAGTATAGCTAACTTTACCAGTGTTAAATCTAAAACTTGTCTTCAAGCAGAAATACTAATATAACAATATATTCTAAAGAGCTGTAAATTCAATTAATCTTCACAGACAAAGAATGTTACTGCCTGAAACAGTTTGGTGTCTCCCATTTCCTACAACACTGGTGGAACTTGATGAACTGTGATCAACTGTTTAATATACCCTTCCTTCCTCCCTTCCTTCCTTCCTCCCTTCTTCTCCTTCTTCTCCTTCCTCTCCTTCCACATATTTATACATTAACCAAGTATATTAGTAGGAGAGAGAAAAGAGAAGGAAAGTTTGTCTCATAACAGGGGAGACAGACCTGAAGAATTGAGACACCAGAAGTGTAAACAGAGAAAGCTGAACTGGCTGAATCCAAAATAATCTTAAGTACTGAAATACAGGAGAGTACGATGCAAAGGTATCCACATTTGGTAAAATGTCAGATTATACTTTAATTTTTATCTACTTTTCCTCCCTAGCATAGTTTTAGGGTAATTGTAAATATCAATTTTTAGGATAATTGTAAATACTAATTGACTTTTGTATTTAAGCAGTTTTCTCAATCTTAATTTCTTCTTTCTTTTTTTTTTAAAGTTATCACTGCCCACCAATTACTGCCAACCAATTTACTTTAATTTCCTTTTGTCTTTATAATTACAGATGCTCAGAAATACATGGAATATCCCAGCTGATGTTTTACCACTGCTTGTTATACTGGTGTAAATCCCATTCCCTATTGAAAATACCTCCAGTATTTGTGATTCAGGATCACTTGCTTTTATTTATTTATTGGTTTTATTAACAACATTAACAATAATGCTGAGTAGGAAAGATGATAGCAATCATAATATTTTATATATAATAATAATGATATACACACAGTCTTAGTGACCTGAGGAGTCAGACTTTAATCCAGCTAATATCTGCAAAGAATCTTGGATCAATCTAGATTATATAATAGGAGTATTGTTGTTTGCTGTTCAATGTATTTTTCAATCCTTGTTGTTTTTAATATAAAAAAGAAGATAATATTAATCTACTTAAACCAGCATTAATCTTGCCAGAAAGAGTAATGCTTTAAATTAATAAATCTGTCTTTCATTAATACTGTGTCAACTTAGGAAATAAAAATTCCAGGGTTCTTTTGTTTATGAATTCAAGCTGCATAATTTAATGACAAAAAAACAGAATGTGAATTGAAATGTGTTTGCTTGCTCCCCTATTAAAAAATAGAAATGACTTTACACATTTCTCCAACATATTCACTCTTAGAACATTTTCCCTCATAGAACTCAGGATACAGTTAACCACTCATAGTCTATAACTGCACACTTGAATAAATCAAAATTAAGCCTAATTCATTTTTAACCTTACACTCAGCAACAGTAATGATGGAGTATTTGTGACAAAACTGCAGAAGGGAGCTCATGCTTTAAGGGTCCAAACATTGCTTGTGTTGAAGAAAATGGAAAGCTGAGGTGACCTGATCTGCCTCTGCCCATTAGGGACTTTTTGATAGTCATTGTCTTCAAGAAAAATAATTGCTTCCCAAGAATGCTCAGCTAAATCATTTTATTAGTGTGAACTAGATTAAGGTTATAGGAAGGTCCCTCTTGCTTCTTACCCAATAATATCTGACCATGCATATCAAAGAGTGGAGGAGGCAAATTATTCATTATTTCACTAGCATAAAGAAAGCATAAGGGAGGTTTAAAAGGACGCTATCTGCAGCAGGAAACTGTCAAAGAACGTGGGAACACAGCCCTCCTGCATTTTTGTTTCAGCTCCGTTGATCAGAAGATTGAAAGGCCTGCTCTACCTACAGGGGTCCTCTGTTCAGGCCCCACAGTGCAATTATAATCCGTCCTCACCTCCTTTAGAATGACAGGCCAAAAACAAAGCCCAGAGCTTTTGTACAGCTTAGCATTCCTAAGAAACACAAATCTTCATTTCTTTCCTTTTTCTTTTTTTTTAATTCTGAAGAATTAATTAAAATTGCTCTTAAATAATATTGGGGGATAAAACAGCTTAAAATTATCTAATACTTTTAAAGAGAGGAATTTTTGTTTATAAAAAGCACAGAAGGATCAGTTGCTAACTACCACAAGGTAGAGCAACTCTGCTTTTGTCTTCGTGCTGCCTGCAGGAAAAAGGAGGCTGCTTGGCAGAATTTTGCATGAGGTTGTTTAATTTCATTTTTCTGCCATTATTCCCATTGTTTACACATTTTAATGACAGAAATTTACAAGTAGTTAAATCCTCAAAGGTCTTTCTAGTTAATCTGGTCCTTGAAGCTCTGCTTTTGAAGGGATGCCTGAACAAAAGCCATACCCTTCAACAGCTAACATGTATACTTGATCACTGTAAAACCATTACACGGTAGTGCTGTTGGAACTGTGGAGCCTCTAAGGATATTAAGAGAGGCAAGATCTATAAGAAGAGGCAATATTTTTTAGTAGTTTAAAATAACAGACCAATTTGGAAGAAAATAAGTCTCTCTTTTTTTCTTTTTTTTTTCACCTTGCTTTTAACAAAAGCATCTAACTCTCTAACATGTTGAACATACTTGTTATATCTTCAGCTGGTTGGCTGGTCCACCTTATCATTATGGTTATCCAGAGAATGTTGTAGACTGTGTCAATATAACAGCTTGGAAAATCTGCACTTAGCATTAAATCTTCAGTCTGCACTACCTTACCCACCATAAAGCAGCACCAAAAGGCTAAAGTTTATAGTCAGATTATACTGTAGGATGAGCACACACATGACGTTTGGCTAGCAAGTCTCACATTACTTGTCTGACCTTTAAGTGCATATATTTGCAGAAGTTTAGACAAGTTTCCAGGCTGCTTGAAAGCTTTGGTGAATGAGATCAATACTGGAGCCACACTGTAGACTAGTTATGCATGTGAAAGTCTGTTTTGAAAATGTAAAACTAGGTGATAATAAAAGCAATGTTGATGGCATGAGCTATCTTTGCTTATCTCATCTTCTGATTTTCCTTCAGCATCTTGGTAAGTCCATAGTTACTTTTAAGCTGATTTTTTTTCTTTATTTTGGTGCCTTGGTAAATTTGAGAGTACTAGGGATGAAATCAGGGTTTCTAAGTGTACAAAGGCACTCCTAGGTCAAGTTACACCACAGCTGTTCTGATACTTACAAATAAATTTATGGGCTTCTTGAGTCAATTTGACATATGGTATTGACATCATTTATTAATTGCTTTACAAATTATAAGTTTTTATATTTATTTTAAATGGAAAAGTTATTAATATGCATTAAAAAGTCCAGTTGAAGACTCTTTACAAACATATAGGTACATTACATTCTGGTGAAAGCTGAAATTAAGGAGGGATTTACTAGCATCACTTCCACAGTTTCTTTTACTGTGGGGAATGAGTAGCATGAGAAAATGATAGCATGAGAATCAGATATCTCCTCCACAAAGTCACATCTTCTTGGCTTCCTTATAGACCAATTTCTTTTGCATTAAAAAACAAAAGCATGTTATTTTTTTTTTTCACATATGGTTTATCCCTTTGCCCTTTAAGTGACGCTAATAGGATGGTTCCTGTAAGATACCCAGGAGTTTCAGGATAGAAGAAACCAAACAGTGAATACTCAGTGGAGGAATATCAAAAGCCAAATGCCTGGTTTATTATTCTGCATGGGAACCAGCAGTGATACTGAGAAATGGCAAGTGGCATTCCATTACTAATGAATTTGTGCAAAAATATTCAGAAACACCTTTCTTCAAATGCGAAGAATTCCTGTTCTTCTGCATAAGGCATTACATTATCCCGTTGTATATTTTAGCAATTATAGGACATTTTTAGACATTTCTGCATATTTGTTTGTCAGAATAGATGTAGTGCCTGACAGACCTTCTATTAACATGTGCAAACTTGTCCGTCTCTGGCATTCAAAACACCACTATCAATCTGTCTTCAGGAAGCCAACACAAACCTATCTGGAAAGTCAATAACTTTAAATGAAGCTCCACTTCTTCAAATCTAGCATTGAATTCTATAAAGTCTGAGTTCAAATATGGCAAAATGAGCCAATAAGGTGATAGTTGAGGATTTATTTTTACTAATGAAATGAATTTAATTGTATCAGTGAAATAATTCAGTAACTTTCCAGTCATTTTCATTCTAGATTTCCTGTTTATCCTGTAAAATTCTTTTGGAGAATCTAATTCACTATAAAAGCCCATTTACTATATATCTCTAAGAAAAGGAAGCTACTGGATGCTCTTTGTTCTTGTTTTGCCTAGTCCTATAATATTAATAATTACTTTGTATAATTTTCATAGATTCTTCTTTCTGTAATAGGAAGTATAGCCAAGGAGCTTTTAGAAATTCTGAAAACACTTGAAGGAGCTATGATTTTTTTTCTATGAAACTAGTTAAATTCTTAGTACTTAGAGCAAAAGCAATAGGACAGTAGTGAGCAGCCTTCATGTTTCTAACTTTGTCGCCATCAAAATATTATCTAAATAAAAATGTTTAGTAATGAAAATGTTAAAATTGCAATGATTGTTTCCAATTTCTGTAATAATTTCTTAATAGTGCATCTTTACCATAATGCTAATATATATTTTTATGAAACACTTCTTAGAAATAACATTAAGTGTAAATATATTAAACCTCAATTTCTTCCCTTTCAAGAATAGTTCCTGGAGAGTGTTTTTGGGATACAAAACCTCTCATGGACTTAGCTTAAAAAGAGAATGGCAATGTCACCCTTTCCCTGTAAACAGAGGGAATCACAAGAACAAAGCAGCACCATTACCCCCACCACTTTCAAGATTTGAAAGCCAAAAGGGAAGCCCTCTGTAATGCTCTAGAAGTACCTGTCTGTGCTTCCTAAAGCAAGGAAACTGCCTCACACTGCATTTGAATAGAAACACATCATCTAGAGATAGTGGACAGTTGCTAAGAAAGAAGGCATTTAGGGTCTAATCTGATACCTGGGGAACCTTTGTTCCCCAGCTGTGTCAGCTACAAACTCTCTTTCTTTCTTTCTTTCTTTCTTTCTTTCTTCCTTTCTTCCTTTCTTCCTTTCTTCCTTTCTTCCTTTCTTCCTTT
>JAUBOD010000168.1:548843-595660 GCA_032353885.1 Nothura maculosa
TCTTTCTTTCTTTCTTTCTTTCTTTCTTTCTTCCTTTCTTCCTTTCTTCCTTTCTTCCTTTCTTCCTTTCTTCCTTTTTTCTTTCTTCCTTTCTTCCTTTCTTCCTTTCTTCCTTCCTTTCTTCCTTCCTTTCTTCCTTCCTTTCCTTTCTTTCCTTTCTTTTTAACTTCCTGAATCCATATTAGAAATGTCACAGATTCAGATTCATAGTAAATTTCAGAACCTCAATAAACAAAAGATGATTTGCTCAGATCCACATCTGTTCTACCATTAGAAGACACCATGTGCCTTTGTGTGTGTGCACACATTTTCATATTCTTCTCAGAGGAAAGACATCCTTCTTTTTTATACTAAAATTCTTATAGAGCATGTTCAAGACAACCCCAGCCAAGTCAGCAGACGGTTCCAGACGCTATCAGTACAATGCCCTGTTAGAAGACAATAACGGTAATGGCCTCCAGGCGTCTATAATCTGTTCCAGTTCCCTAGTTTTAATTGTTCTTTGTATTGTGGTGAAGCTGTATTCACCCTCACTGAGATCTTCCAGCGTCCTGAAATACATCAAGAAAACTCAAGATGCATCTTTGGTCTATCCTTGTTTCCCTGATGAGATCTGAGCAAGAGTTGACCGGATTTTCTCCCAGAGGTCTATGTGTTAGGGAGATGATGCTCTTTAGAAATTTTCTAAACATGTTTGTATTCAAAAACTTATGGAAAGATACAGAGAGTCATGGAGCTATATTATCAGCTTGTGTAAACCCATAAAGCCCCAACCACATTTAGCTATGCATAATATCCATTTTATAAAACTATTTCTGGGAGATAAACACCTTCAATTAAGACAAAGGTTAATCCAATTCTTTCCATTTTTTTTTTCCTTCATCTGTATTATAAGGATTGTTCCTTGCATGGAACTACACTGGAAAGTATCCAACAGGCTCATTTTTCTTTCTGTGCTTCAAAGCCGTGTCCAGAGGGTGGATCTTTGCTCAGACTGAATACTTTCAATATCTGTTTGTTATCACTTTTCATCTGGAAAAAGTATTATCCAAAATTATTTCCTCTACTGAAAATTACTTTTTAGTTTGTCCATTAGTCAAACGGTATTCATCTGGATATGTTCTCATCTCAAGTCACTTTCAAGTGTGAAAAACATAATGAAAGAAGCCTGACAGAGGGTAATTAAACAGATAATGAATGTGTATAAAAATGCACAAAATTAACAAACAAAAATGATTTCCTAAGATTTAAGTTTATTTGATTTCATTATGTTTTGGTCTTGTACCTCACAATTAGTTTTGCTTTCAGAGTGGAGACAAAGAATACATATGCTGTAAGAAATGTGGACCATTCAAAATGCTTTTTTTTAAAAAAAAAGGCATAAAAAATGTCTGCTATAAAAAAGGCAGTACTACTGTCAAAGTTACTGGAGTTTGTTATTGAGTGAATCTACAACTCTAGGAGCTCTTGTGTTCAAATTCCATGCATAGGCACTAATAGGTCATTTCAGGAGCACCCATGCCAGATGATAGATATGTTTATCTTGAGAGTCATTCCAGAGATTTAATTAGTTCATAACACTTGTCTATATTGCCTAGTCATGGCTAAGAAACTCATTTGGGCTGCATGTGGGCCCCAGCATACTCAGGATCTGCTATACACCCACCATTTTTACCAAGTTCTCCATAAGGCATATTTGAAAAGCACAAAATTCACAGAGAATCTTCTCAATGATCTGTCAGTTGTTTTGGAAAAATCTACTCTGTAAAATGTGTACTCTACCTACAAGGCTCAGAAAGGGTCTGTGAGCTCTATGATGAGGCAGCCACTATGGTACTGTGGTTACTATTTTGAAGAAATAAGGTTTAGAAGCAGAGACTCAACATACATTCTCCCCTAGATTTACCTTCTTTAGCATATTCTACAGAAGATCTAGAATTCCCTATTATGCAAGTAAAGTGCATAAGACTTAGCTGAAGCTAATGTTTACGATGGAAGATTGTTTATATTGTTGAGATGTGTAACCATGTTGTTATATAGCATGTCATATATGTTAATACCCTATATAGACATCATGTTGAAGACAGTGACTCTAGGACACATCAGTCCATGAAATTGAGAAGTGATAGCAAAATAAGCCTCTCTGTTTATTTGATATGGTCAGGGAGTTCATATTAGAAAATATTAGTTGCTTTTAGTACCTTCTTATTGAAATATTTTCACGAAGATAGTTGGTTGCTTATGGACTAAGGAACTGCATCTGCTTCAAATACATATTTTTAAGATCAGGCATGCTAGTACATGCATAGAACATCAACAGTTCTATTAAACCTTAGCAAATCTCTTTCCCTCTGGCATGAGTTTTCTCTGTCTGTTTATGAATCTATGGATAGAGAAAAAGACGTATTTGCTGTTTGCAGCATGTTAGGAGAAAGACAGCTGTAGTAACAGCATGGGGAAATTTTGGAGACAGTGAAGTTAAATTTCAGATCAGAAATCAAAATTTGGTATCAGTCTTTAAAATAAAATTTGCTGATTATGTTGAGAAGCAAAACAGCTGATTCATTGTTTTTTGGCCCTTTTGAAGTTATGTTGAAACTTTCCATGCAAAACACCAACAACAACAAACACTTAAAAGGATACCTCAAAGATATCTGTTTGAAAGCATGACCTTCTTTACTTTTGCACACATCAAGTGAAACAAACATAAATGAAGACATCTGCTTTATAGCATCAGATTCCTACAGCAGTGCCAGGAGCAGAAGACAGGTTTCATGCCCATACTAACAGTAAATAACACTGGAAAAGGGTTACTGCAGCACAAACTGCCAGATCTCCTGTGTCTATTGTAGGGTCTAAGACAGACAGGAAAGATTTGTGGTCAAAGTCTTGGTAAGACATATGAATTGTCTTCTGTAGATCCACTCATGTAACCTGTCAGAAAGGCATCATAAAGGCTGCTACAGCCTCACACCACCATAGATATCTCATCCATGAATTCCAGAATGAATCAAATCTGTTGTTTAAAAAATGCTTTTTGCATGTCTTTTTTTTCTGAGTAAATCTTACGAAAATATTTTCTTTAAAATATCTTCTTTATATATATTCTACTTTAAAATAATAAAGATACTTCCTGTGCATGAATTCTTGTCCCTGCAGGCACTCTTTGGACTATCAGAGGATCTCTGTATACTGTAGGGTAATATCCATAACAACACATGTCTTGTTATATCGTGCAGCTTAATCAACCATAAAATGGTTCCAATTTGAATATGTTCTATTTTAATTGGCAATTGTGTTGGTATCTGTGCTTACAAATAGAAGTCAGAATAGTCATGTTAACTTCTGTCATGCTGCTCTGCAGACTAATTTGTGCTATCTTAACAAAAGATGTTGATTGTTCCAAAGCTAAAAGATTTATTTGGGTGTGAATTTAAGACTAACTGATTTCTAGAAGATATTTCAAATAGTAAAAGGAAAAGGAATAAAGCCACACGAAAGTATAAAATCAAGAAAAAAAAATGGATATTTTAATATGCAGGGTAAAACTGACAGATACAGCCAAAGAAATTATCTGATCTTACAAGATACTCAAACTTGAACAAGAGATTGATTGGATCACATCAATTCCTTAGTTGCCTTCCAAACTGAATTTTCCCAACTCTTGAATAGTTAAAAACATTAAAAAGGCCATAAGAATCCACTTGTTTCAGTTTCTTTTTGTTTTCTGTATGTTTATTTGGCATAGAAAAAAGCTACTCAGTTACACTATATGTTGCATTCTTTAACATAGCATACCTGGGGCATTTAAACAAAATACAACATACAGAAATTTCTTTTATTTCTGTTTAAGATGTTTCTTACTCTGGAAGAGAGGGCAGACTTTAGGTAAGATTTGTAAAGAAAATGTCCTTTGAAGGTTTTTCTTTTCTCTTCATTGGTCACATAGAAATTTGTTTCATTACAATGATGCAGGATCACCCAAAACACCAAAATACAAAAGAAAACACTTGATACTTGGTACACCTGATAAAGAGTGCACAATTAGTGCACTTTTCTTGCACAATTAACCTTACTTTCCTATACAATATTTTGAAGTGCATGCAAAGATATCTATTGTAGATAGTGTGAAAATCATTGAGACTTTTTACCAGAGGCTCTTTATTTTTCATTGCATTGTCACCAGCTCTTTTATTGTCTTGATCACTATGATACAGAAAATAGACATTTAAAAAGAAGCAAAAGACGTAATTACTCTCCCACACATATTGTTATAGTTTCATGGGTTATAATAGTAATAACTGGAATCAAGTCAGGCATCTCCTGACTTGACATTGTTTGCTGTAAGAATAAAGACATACTTGGTTGAATTCTCGTTTTGGAAGGAAATCCTGGGTTGTACTTCTGAAAAAAACTTGCATAGGGCATGGAAGTATGCACGAATTCATCTTTATTCTTCATGGGGACAAAACCAGAAACCCAGGAACACAGAAGCATATGAGCATCAAACACCATAGGAGGAACACAGTAGCTCAATCAGCGTCATAGATTTCACTGTAAAATACACAGGTGCAGAGGTAAGGTGAATTTTAAATGCAGGTGGCAGCATGTATGATCATAAAGCAAAGGAATGTCTCAGGCAATGATCATGGATCAAATGAGTGCACATTTATGTGAATTATTTATGTTTTTGCATTCTCAACAATTTGAATGGAAGGCACTGATCATCCAGCTCCTTCAGTCTATGCCTTCAAAGTGAGGTAGAAAAAAAAACTATCAAAGCAAGGAGGGAAAAAAAAAAGATTGTAGGGAGTATGATAGAAAGGGAACTTGCAGGCTGCTCTCCAAAATCTCAGTGTCATACACTATATACCCTGGACAGTTCCAGAAACAGTAAGAATTATATGCGTTCAAAAGTCACAGTTCAGCTCCCCAGCTTTAAGTCATCAGATCAAGACAACTGCTAACTGCAGTAACAGCCATAACGTATAAAGCTCACTCTTTGACCTAGTTACATTTTCAGTTCTTCTTGCTCCTGTTGGGAGACTCTCGGCAAAAGATTAAGTTCTTTGTAATTTCCTGTATGTGTTCACAGCCAGGTATACTCCTTTGTTAATATGCCAGCACTTCCTTTATTTTTTTGCTTTCCAATGTACAATTTCCAGAGCAACTATGTCCCTTTTGAGGCTTCTTTTGGTTAATCTAGTCAAGTTAAGTTGTTCTAACATGATGACAAATTCTGTTTTTATTGATTACTCTAATGATACCTCTTCACAATCACTGAAGCATTCATATATTTTAGGAAGAAATCTTTTTACTGTAGCTGCATCTATTCCCTTTCAGCTTCTGCTGAAGTGTACTCTATGACTTCACCAATTTCACAATGGTATTGGAGAGCTGGTGCAGATGTTGCTTCTATCCTGTCTCCTCTGCATTTGCCTGAACCAAGAGGTAGATGAGGAATGATCTCTGAATGATGAATGATCAGTCTTTTTTTCCCCCCTATTCTTTCTGCTCTATTTCAGTAATTCCCTGAAGCAAGTTTTCCAGCAAAGAGTCTCTCACCACAGGAGCAAGAGGGAGCTCTGAAGGGGCTCCTTCTTCATGACCTTGTAATGTCCAATTTGAGCTTTTTCTGACATTTTAGGAATGTGCGAGGGTAGACAAGATTTTTTACCTACCACATAATCACATAGCCACAATAATTTCACCAGCAGGTAAAGGAATTCTTGGACAGCTGCTTTCCCTATGTGACAATGTCCCCAGAATGCTCCAAAACTACTGCTCCTCATCCTCACCTAGATGATGTGTTTGTATCTATTGGTAAATATGTTATTGGCAAATATGCATTTGTATCTATTGGAAAATATGCTGTGATAGGGCTCTTGTAATCTAGCCCCTTTTCCACCTTGGCTATATTACAACGAGTAAAGAAATTATGGGACTTCGGATTCATCACACACGGCACACATGGGAAAAAGAGTTAATGATTCACACAATGATATTCAGAGGTCTGAATCCAAATATATATTAATTTCCTGTTGCAGTTAAATTGTGTTTGCTTGCTTAACCCCTGCCTAACACAGGTTCAGTCAGATTGCAGTATGTATATCTTACGTTACCAACAAAAAAATGCCCTTTATTTCCCTATCACTTTGTCTTGTAACTTCTTGTAGGATTTGTGATGACTGTGAAGAATTCAACACACAAAATACCTTCCTTCCTTCCTTATAAAAATGCATTGTTTTGAATCTTCTTCAAAATATAGACTCATTCAAAGGGACATTATCTACAAATCTGGCATGTTAATTTCCTATTTGTGATTGGTTCTGCATGAAGATATTCAACAGTAAATAAAATGCTTTTTTGCTGAAAAGAGTTTCTGAATAAGTTTATTAGGTTAAAATCTGTTTTGTTTTGATGTGCCACTGTTGTTGTTTTTTCATGGTCCCACATGGAGAGCAAACATGGCCTGGAAGAGTGTTATGTCAAGTACCTCCCATCATGCATTGTCGCTGCTCAGTGAACTGAAGTCTAAAAAAAAGTAATTCCTCATTTTCATCTTGACTAGGATTCCCCTTTTCTTTGCTGTGAAGCTGCACTAATCCTTCATTCAGTGCAACCCACACCCTCTGGTTCCACTCGGAGTTCTCCCTTTCTAACATCATTGTATTCTTTATCTGGGCCTTCTTCTTCCAATAGTACTCCTTGAAAGCTCTTTCACAGACAAGAAAGGACCAGCTCCATAATGGCCAAGTTGGCCCTTTTCTTTTCTCTCTCTTTTTTTTTAAGCTTCCGACTGAGCTTTGCTATTTAATCTTCTTGAGGCGTTCAAGATGTCACTTGCCTCTGATGACTGTAGACAAAAGGGAAATCCATCCAACTTGAATGCAGTGTATACTTGAATACATTGGGTTGCTTTGAAGAGTGTTTCTTGAAGTCTCTGTGTTTCATTGGCTGTCCTGGTGGCCTCAGTGCAGGTCTTTTTATGTGAAATCATATGCAGGTTCACAAATCGTGTTTCCTGGAATGCTACCTGAATTTATGCAGCCTAGAATTTTTGCAGGTGAGAAATTCATCAAAATGAGATTGTTCTAATAAGACCTTTTTACTAAGCTAAAAAGAAGATTTCTTCCTAACCAAAAGTGTGTAGATGTACAAGGTGCTTTGTGGTTGCTTTGACTGACTTGATTTCTACAGACTTTACAGGTAGAGTCGCCTCTCGCTGCTGCAAGCCAAATGAGGGAGAATATACTGAGGAGAGGGTAGAGTGCTCCATTATTTCAGCCCCTCTACTTCCTATTTGAACACTGAAAAGTTAATATTGCCTTTCTGTAACATATGAGTTCTGTAATACATACATATCTAATCATTAATTTTACAATTCATGCATTTTAGAATACTTGAAAATAATACAGAAATACTTTAATGAATGTTACAGTCCTTATAGGCAAAATGCATTAATTTATATTCATAAATAGCCTACATTTTATATATTCTTAAAAAGAGTCTCATTTTACTGAGGTATTAAATGCCCCAAGACACATACATCTTTAATTATTTACCTATGAATATTTACATACTGTTAATAGGCTGGTAATGTATAGGTGTGGGAAATGTATGATGAACACATATTTGTATAGGTCTTTTATCAATCTGTATATATTTATACTTATGGTCTTTTTTGTCTCATTCATAGATAAAAATGTAGGTGAACAGCACAATCAATTGCAATGTGTGTATAACCAATATTAATAAACAGAAATATAAAATTGATTTTTTTTCATTCAAATATGAATCCACCAATTCTTAGCATAAGGCAAGGAAAAAAAAACACATGCAGTCTGTGTAGAGATATATACAACTTTTCATTTCCCATATCAATCATGAGAACAAGTTGAAGTTCAGATAATGGCCAGTTCAATTTACCCTAATTGTCAAGGACTTAGCCTGACTGTTTGCATTACAGACTGTGGCCACTGGGTTCTCAGTAGGGGTTTGCGGCCTACTCCATCCCGTAACAAACCCATGTTCATGCGTCGATTCAGATCCATCACCCTGAGATAAACTGTGAATATTGCCCTTTGTCCTGCGCTGCATTCTTTCATGCATTGTGTAGTGACTATTTAAGGATTTAAAGGCTCATTTGCACAATTCTTTTGTCAGCAGCCTCTGTGTAGAATGGAAAAGTGATGGCTTCTCTGTCTGGGTTATGCCCTGAAGCTCTTGTGAGAGAAATCTACATATATAAGTTTTTCTTACACATGCAGAATGTCAACACTAAAAAAAAAAAAATCTGTATGTTTCTGTAGCTTAAAAGGTTATGGGTTAATATATGATGTGATTTGTTTTCCTCTTTTGTGGTATTTTTAAAAAAATCAACACTTGAAAACAAATATTAAAGGAACACAGAAACATTAGGTTTTAAAAATTCATCTGATTAAGGTTTCTGGAATTTGCAAAATAAATCTACTTTCCTGAAGGTGATTGATGATATTAATAACTTAGAAACCCACAGTTGCTTGGTAAATGAATGAGAAGATAATATTTCAAAAAATTCATTCACCTATTAAGCATGTCTCTTTTGTTAATACAGGTATATTTAAAGAAAAGAATCCTTGGAATGAGAGTAATTATATATGTAATGTATAATGTATGTAATGCATTACATATATATATATATATTTACCTATATTTATATATAGATATAGATAGATAGATGATAAGCACATAGATAGAGATAGAAATCAATTTTACAACAAGTCATTGCCATTTTTACCATCTAAGCAGGGCTGGCAGTGTGGTCGGAGAAGAGATTAAAATGTAGTAAACTCACTTCTCTGTATTCCAGCTGAGAACTCAGCAGGCAGTGCTAACTCTCTCTGAACTATGTACCTGCCTTATGTTCTGTATTAATGCCTTTTTTTTAACATAGATGGATGCCTCACATTTGTTAAATTTATAGTCATAAATAAGCAGCCACGATTTGAAATCAGATAGCAGAGTGGCATTTTAACAAGTTCTAGCTGCTCAGTGAGTACACCTGACTTGCAGAGGAATGGCTTTGCCTTTTTCACACAGCATTTTTTATTCAAGTTTATGACTTAGAGGGCTTAAAAACATGCTATGATTTTTTTCAACATTCTTCCAAATGAACAGTCTTGTTCTTCCAAATGAACAGTCTTGTAATGACTCTGGCATCACTTGAAATGGAGGCAGGTTTTGTACAGGAAAAAACGAAAATCTTTTACCAAAGCAACTCATAAACTTTCAGTAAAATCAAGAAAACATACAATATTCCAGTCTTCTAAATAAATCTGTCTTATAATAATAGACCATCATAACTGATAAAATTATTACTATAAATTAGTACTTTAGAGGCTATATTGTTTAACTAGTTTCCTCTTTTCTATCAATTTGTCATTGTTTCTGTTAGACTGTATATTGAACTCAGTTCAAACTGATTTTAATTAATGAAATCTTCAGCAGCTTGAAATTTTCTTGTTTAAAAATGTCTTAGTGGGGTCTTCCATCTTTTTTATCAGACATATACACTCTAAAAACAATATGATTTTTTATCACCCAAATGTCCGCTTTCTCCACAGCTGTTGCACCATTTTTGCATACTATTTTATGCCTGGGGAAAATCTCTAAATCTCTGCCATATTCTTCAAAACTTTGCTTAAAATTTATCTTTGTTATGATCTAGATAGAAAGCTGCTATAGATAGCAAATAATGGTACATGGCATGTTCCAATTGCTGCTATTGTCAGTAACATTCGATGTAATACACCTACAAATTGAGCATATAGCCAGTGTAACCTTTGCTAAAGCTTCTAATTGTTTTGATTGCCATGCCCTTTCCCCTGTGCTTTCCAGTAGGTTTTTGCTCTATGTTTAGCTTTGTTTTTCAGTGTCTGGATGCTGTGGCACTAGGATAGAGTTGCTGGCTTTGTAAGGTGCCTGTGACAATGAGGTCTTGCCACAGTGTAGACCTTTAAGTGCCCCAACAATAGTTTAAAAAATGCAGTCTTAAATCCACTCGAGTGAAACATCTGCCTGTTTGATCTTAATATAGAACTTTTTTTTTTTTGCTTTTGAATTGACACAGACAAGCATTTAAATATTGTGGGGAATAAGAATGAATAATTTGTGATTATTTTACTATACAGAACACATTAAAACATCATTTACAGGGATTTTTTTCCCCTTCTATTTATCTTCCATCTAGCTCTAGATAAGATAAAGAGGAAAAAGAGAACCTAAGACTGAATATTTCTGATAGGATTGCAGACCCTTAGGAATTATGTAGACCACAGTTTTTACCTATCCAGAGGTTTGTCTATCACTGGAGCCTTACTCAAAACTTCAGTCCTCCCCTCTGGGGAATTCCACAGAATTTTACACTGTGATGTACATCTCTGAAACATTTCCATTACTCTATCTTGTTTATTGCTTTCCTTAGCCTGAAGATATGGAAAACTATGTGAATCCCAATATAATGTGTTCTCTCTGACAGACTGATGTCACTGAACCTTTGAACGTTGTTTTATGGCCCTGGCTATGAGAAATGAATATATCAAACAGGATGCCAAATATTGCTGGATAATGGAGGCATGAGTCGCAAAGTTTTCTTGACCCCATTAGCTCAGTTAAATATAAACAACATTTTGAAAATCTATGCATCCCATGTATCAATAGTATGTAAACTATATAAAAGATTCTGATGTCTATCATGATTAAAATTCTTATTTAGTTTTTATTGAAACAAGGTAGTACCATAGATTGGCCAAGTGAAGGCCTTCATACAGTCTCTGAGCACTAAGGAATTTAGTTATTTTATGAGGGTTCCCATCAAAAGATGAAAACAGTCTTTCACAGGAATTGACACAAAAACTTGCTGCTTTGTAGATCCAGAATATTCCATTCCAGATGAAGGACTGTCTCATTTCTGAAGGCCCATTATTACCTGAAAAAGTGAATGAGAAAATGGCAACAAACAGAAATGGTTGTTTGGCAAGTTGAACATCAACTATGGCCACAAAATTCTTCTAACAGTCATACTTACATCTTGATTATGGTGTAAAAATGTTTAGCTCTTCAGATTCAAGATCATCATCAAGATCATCATATTTAAATATTATCTTCTATGTAGGTATTTTATTAAGTATTATCAATCTCTTCTAAGCAAGACTATTTAAATGAAATACTGCTAGACTAATTGGACTGCTAGGCTCTTCTATGTAGATAGCTAAAATGACATTTTTCTGACCACAGCTCAGTAACAGGAATGATTTATTTTAATCTCAGCTCAGTCAAGCAGTGACAACTCCTGTACAATGGAAGTTCAAATAAAATCAAGGAACTGTCCTTTCTATCTCCTAAAAACATGGGTTTAATGCCATTAGCCAGCGACGAACGCTCAATTTTTCAGCATAAAGATAAGAAATTGTGTTTCAGAAGTTATGATTGTGAAGTCATGGAGAAATTACGTTTGTGAAGCTGTGTTCTATGTCTTCTAGACATAAGCACAATGTCAACACTACTCTGTAAAAGGTCTGAAGGCATTCAGTTGTCACTGACAGCACTATAAGATCATAAGTCAATATATAGGCGGTTCACACAATAGTCCCATGTTGAATGACATAATCTGATTATCACCTTTAATTGAATAATAGTTTGAAGAAAGAAAAAAGAAACAGAAAGATTTTGTTATTTTGGTTATGGTTCCTTGATGTTGAATGAATGCGTAGTGTTTATATTCACAACTGAAAAAAAAAGTGTTTGCTAAGTAATTCCGTCATTTCCAGATTTTGTTATAGGTAAATTGTTCAGTATTTCTAACTTCTAAATATAAAATTTCTTTCACACTAACTGTATTAGATTTTTTTCATTTGTTTGAATTTTTTTCTTATAAGAATTAAATATGTTTTTCTTCTTAAAAAATAACAGATTTAAATTGAAAGTTTTTTGTTTTACATGCAGTGTCATAGCTTGTGGCAAAATGTCTTCTGAATTTTATCATAGTGGCAAAAAATTTCTTTGAGGAATAGATAGACACAGTCTGTCCTGGTATATATCTTGAATTCATCAAGTCAATGAAAGCTCTAGTCCACAGCAGAGGAAATAAAATTAGTCTACTTACTTACCATTAAGAAAATATCAATGTTACAAGACAGAGAATGAACTCAGTGATTTATAAGGTAAGATATATATGTGTTTGTGCATATATATATATATATATATATATATATTAAGGTTGTGTGCGGACCTAACAGACACCTGTAAATCTCAAGGCAGTTAAAACATAGTAACACTTAGAGAGCAGCTGGAGCCAAAAGAGAAGTTGGAAAGAGCAATGGAAGTTAGAAATTATTATTTTTAATTAAACAATATTTATTTAAAAATTATAAGATACAATGCAGTACCTAAAAAGAAGCACCCCACTGAAAACCAGCATCATGTAGGAGAGTGTAATCAGTCACAGAAAGAATACAGGTTCAGATCAAAAAGAAAATATGGCTTGTAGGCCTTGGAATTATTTTTTTTCACTTTGGAGAAGAATACAATTCTTTCTTGGAATCCAATTCCAATTCATATCTGTAAACTGAAAATAAATTCTTTGGAAATATTCTAGAAAGTCACAGCTTAAAAGAGCCAAACATGCTAGATCTGTTAATGCTTTAGCGATACAAGACAAGGATAAATTTCTGACTGGGAATATGATAAAAGCAGTAGGTATTTTGAAGCTAGAGCTAAAGTCAAGGTTAGTATTCCAATATTTCAGTATTGCCAGGGAAAAGTATTTGACCCTTATAGGCTATTCATAGTGGTTGAGGCATACCATACTATTACTTGAATAACAACTCTGACCTTTCATGCAGGTCATGGTGACCATATCCTAATTGAGAAATGGTTTGTTTACTATGCTAGCGCCTGAACTGTGCCAAAGACTGGTTTGGGAGAGTGCTAGATGACTGATCAAAACAATGTCAAGTCCGTGATAACAATATAATTATATGGATCACTGAGTCCCTCTACCTGGGCTCTGGCACTTTTAGCGGCACTAGCATAGATGTATCCTGAGAACAATATATCTTCCAAAGTGCAAAACAAATGGACAGATGTAGGAGAATAAAGTCTACCAATTCCTTAGAATGTTGTATTGCTGATGAGAGATTCCTGAGATTTGAGCAAGTAATTGGCAAAATGTAACACAAAAGGCATCAAAGATATTAAGAAAAAAATATCAGGATAAGTTATGCTACTATTTTCCACTATTTGTTCCAAGCAGCTTGTTGTCTTTTTTGATCCCCAGTCAGATGTATTTAACCAGTACTCTTCAACGCACATAGGCCATATCTACCAGGAGAATATGCAGTGTGCTCCCATGTCCCTCAGAACATTGAGATACCGTTCATCATTGTCACTGACAACAAGATATCAACACCTCTTTAAAAAAAAAAAATCTGTATATGCTTTTGTGTTTTGTGTTGCTGGTAGGTACTTCTAATGCAGCCAACTGAGGTATTAAAAAAAGTATATAAAAAATTTTTAGCCATATGAATGCTGACTATGTCATGCCGTTTGGACTGCACCATAAGAGCATGCCTAGATTATGTTATTTTTCAGCAGAGGGATAATCTACATGATAGATAAATTATGGTTCAAACCCAATGTCTTTTTAAGTCATGCAGGTAGATGCTTCTAAAAAGTCTCTTAGTAGATTTTTTCAGATGTTTATATTTGCATGAATATATATGTAAACAGCAGGCCTGAAAACTGTACATCTTTAGTCTAGGGACTTGGTTTCATTTATCTTCAAAATTCAAAGTTTATTGATGACACTATAAAAATGAGAGAATAACAATATATAGAGAGAATAATGAAAAACTAAGAGAATAACAAATAGAGAATTTGGTTATATAGTTTGGAATATAATAAATCATATTGGTTTATTATATCATTCTCATACAGCAGCACCTTTAGTGTAAAGGAAGTCAACTAAATGATTAGTAAACATAAATATGCATTATTTAATTTGCTTTATTTTTTTCTGGTTATCTCTTCACCCTCACCCTTTCAAATTTTGTTTTAATTTTTTTTTCACTTTGGCTAATTGACTGATAACGTAAAACCATTTCCATTTAATAATTTGTGTAATATTACTGTAAAAAATAATTTTAAACAAATGAAAGTGTGAAGATTATAAAAAAGCAGAGCTCAGTAGTATACACAGAAAAGAATGATGCTGATAAGGCAGTCTTACTTGGTAATAACAGTAGTAATATTTGTTTCCTTAAGCCACAAAACAAAGTTAATTAAGATAGAAAAATTCAAACACAAATTGAAAGTGATCTTTTTCTTTTTCTTTTGTTTTCCCAGCTGTAAAGAGTTTTTCTCTAAAAGTGGCATATATAATGCAGTTTATCTTGGATTTATTCCAAGGAGATTTGTGAGCTGGTGCAGAAGGCCACACTGGGGTTAACAAACACATGAAAGCATTTGCACCGGGCCTACAGCTGGAAGTAAGTATTGTAAGATAACCTAACACTTAACTTATGTTCATGAGAGAAAGGGAAATATACTTGAGTGTGGAACTAGCAATGCCTCGCTCCATTCTGTTTGAGGCTGCAAGGATTTGAGAGAAAATACAAGAACTTGTTTTTAATTCTCAATGGAATTGAGAATTCCCTCTGTGAGTTCTGCTCCCCTCGCTGATTCTAAATCTCCCCAGGACACTAAAAGAGCATGTCTCTTACATAGATACATGCTCTTTCTAGGTCTGCTTCTTTCTACTGCCATTACCTTTTCTTCTCTTTCCTCCTTCCCTCTAATTTTCTCTGTGACTTCGAACTTTGTATTTATCTAGTCTTCTCCTGCCTTTGGTGCTCATATTCCCATGCCTCTTGAAGCCCTTCTTTTACCCTCACATCATAATCTTCCTGGCATTTTTCCTGAGCTATCCCTTATTTCTCTTTTCCCTGTATCCATTTGGAGTATCATGTCCTCTCTATTCACGTATTCTTTATTCTCCAGCAAAGCCTCTCCTGTGACAGCTCTCCGATGGCCCCTTTCTTCCTGCATATGCTTTAATGTCCTTGGTTCACATCCTTACTCTTTTTTCACTCTCAGCTGTGTCACTTCATGGTCACTACTTGTTCCCAGTGCATCCTCCTGCAGTTTAGACTTATCCTATTCCAACAGAAACTGTGTAATTAGTAAGCCTATCTTTTCCTGGGCACACTGTAAAGCCAAATGTAACAGTGAGCTCCAAACCTACACAAGATATAGAGAAAATTGGAGCCATCTTGCCTTTCAACAAAGAAATATGGGTGTAAAACTGAATCTTGCAGTCATCAATAAAGTTATTTGTGGAGAAAATAAAGTATTCTGCCAGCAGCTTTATATCAGTTTCTTCTCCTGTTCAAGTTAACAGAGTTTTGTTTGTTTATTTTCTCCAAATTTATCAAGAGAAACTCAATGCACAATGTAAAGATTTTTTGTGATAGTGGTTAGGGCTTCAGTTAACCATAATAAAAGAGTACTCTTAAAAGAAACCATAAATGACTGAACATTCAAACTGATATGCTTATTTATTTTACGATCATTTCAACCAAAACTCACTATTATATGTTTTAGACAAGCAAACTTGAGAGAAATCTGGATGTTATTATCAGGAAGTATGTTTTTAGCTAAAGTTATAACCTCAGATATATTTGTAAAAAGTGTTCCATCAATTAATGCCTATTTTTTTCTCCTGTTTGACCGTTTCCAAGTTTAAACAAGAAAATTATTTTGTGTTTGCTAGAAATGTATCCACAGCCTTGCATTTTCCTGGTGATTTACATGCAACATGGAATGTGGAGTTCAAGCAACAAAGAGAAGTAGCCTGGGAGATTTTACTCCTACAAAATTTTACTGCTGTTTGAAAGATAATGTTTAGCTCACATTCTGTTTAAAGACCTTATGGGGGATTTTTCTGACTTTCAGACTGCATTATTTCAAGTCACTTTTATTTTAGTAAAGAAAAACCATAGCATTCTTGGAAATACGCATGCTAACAAAACTGTTGGACTGCATTCATAAATAGTATATAGGACACAACTAACCCTAGGGGCTAGTTCACAGTGAGTTCATTTTGCCCTGAAACCAAACAGTAGTAGCAGTGCTGCAGCTGAGTAGAGGCCTTGTCAGGGCAATAGAGTAAATCCCTAGTATACTCTGACTAGGACTGACTTGAATTTGTTGATTTAAATTCTTCAAGAAAATGTTTGGTTTCTTCTAATAATTACATGACCAGTTTTTCTAATTATTCATCATTTTTAGCATATGTCATTATGAGCATTTTAAAATTAGTGTTAAACATAAACATAACACTTTATTTTCCTATTTCATATGTGAGCCCAAAATAGACACTTGAAAGCACCCACAAGGTCCCTTGCTTTAGAGGTAATTTCTTTCCAAATTGATTAAACTGTTTCCATGAAAAAAGGGTCAAGACAAAAAAAATGTTGAGAGATACCACTCCAGATTAATATTTGTGTACACCTTGAGGAGGTGCCATAGGAGATGTTTATGTAACTCACTTTAGTCCCAGTTGAATGAGATAAGGAGAAATATCCTTAGCAATGAACATCATCATCTTAACAGATCATGCCTGAAGTCTGGAAATACTTGTAAAAGCCAGTATAAAAGATAAAGACCTAAATTCATCCCTGGCATACTTTTAAGACTGTAAAAGGACTCAACAGATAAAACAAGGCATAGATTTGGTACAAATTGTCTTTATCTTTTCTCCTAGCAGACTGTAGGTTCCATAAAACCACAGCTCTGTACCCATGCTCATATGATAAAGTAATATTAAAGCAGAAATAATCAGCCAGGTAAGGACTGAAATACACTGAAAGCCCAAAGATCTTAAGAGATTAGATTGGTCTTTTTCTACACTGCAATGACAAGTTTTGTAACAGGTACAGACATATGTTAACGTTAGACATATTTAAGAGTGTTTTTGTTTGGGAGATATGGAAGTACAATAAGGATGTAGGAAATAGAATAATAATAGAATCATAGAATAGAACCATAAAGAATGAACATGAGAATTGAAAGGATCATAGGTGCACTGGAGTCACACAAAACAAAGTTTAACCAATCAAAGCAGGCTTCTTTACTCTGAACAATGTCTCAGGAATAAGTCAAAGGGGCATTTCCTATAAAGTGGTTGATGGACTTTAATGGCAACTTATTAAGCCCATCTTTTATTCAGCGAAGATGATGAATAGGGAAATGTCACTGCATACTCCATCATCATAAGATCACATTATGATGCTTCATCACAATGCCTGATCATAACATTGCAACCTCCATCCCTTAGTGCTCAGTTCATCCTCAGTGATCAGTTAAGAAGCTGCTAGCCAAAAACATAGTTCGCTGGGTGTATTTGAAGATTCTGTGTGTCAGAGAGAGATGTGAAAGGTTATAGGACCTTTTGCTCACCTGGGTCTTCCCAGATATGTTGGGATCAGTGGCAGGATATTTATATCTATTTTTACTCTTTATTATGCTCTTCCAGTTATTTATGAGTATAAATTCATTGCTTTCCCTTTTCTGCCAGCCATTGTAGCCCATCTCATTTTTTTCACTGATAGTAGACACACCAGGGTTCCTCATCTCCATTGCCAACACATGCCAGCAAGCCAGTGTCCTGCTTGTGAATCCAGTCAACTCACTAGTCTGTCCTTGCAACATGGCAAACTAATGCCTGGTCCCATGAGGCCTTCCAATAACAGCCTTAACTACGTGTTTTCTTTCCCTGATCTGTTTCAAACTCTGGAGAAACAGGTCCATGCCTGTCTACAGGCGATTGGAAACCTCTCTGTTGGACGGCCGTACAGCAGAACTTCCCTTTGGCCTTACTTACCACTTCTGAACAATTTGGCCACCTTTGTTCTGTAAAAGTTTCTTTATAATACCTTATGTCTTTGTGTAAAGTAAGTATGGCATCTTTAATCTTGCACTGCATGATCCAAAACTGTACTACCATTTTAAAGACTCAGACCCTACTGCTGAGTAGGATGGCTGCAAGTCATTGAGCTAAATTACAACTTACTCTGTTGCTGTTAGTTGCTGACACATGGCCCTTTTCTTCTCTTGTTTGAGACTGTTGTTCATGCTTGCCTTCTCCTCTCCTTTTGTTGCTTTTTGTTCTTACCAAAAAGCATTATAAAAGCTCTTTTATTCACTATGTTTCTCAGGGTCAGTAAGTATAATGCATATTACACTGTAAGAGTGCATGACAATACATTTCTTAAAGCTAATTAAAATAAATCAAAACAGATATCAGAACTCAGAATAATAGAAATTTCAGCTTTTGCTTTTTACAGTTTAGCAGTTTGCTTCATACACTGGGAAAATGGGAAGTCTAATCGACACTTGTTAAATCTATAACAGTCACATATTTAAACATTTTGAGATTCATTTCCCAATATCTGGACCCTTTTACACATTTGTCATCTTAAATATTATATCACTTCCATTCTTTTGGTCATCATTCAGTAGGAATTTTTTTTTTTATTTTTATTAATATGTTTTAGAGTCAATTAGCCCATAATACATATATTTTCTGTTTTTCAGCCTAATTTACAACAAAATCTAACAAAAAATAATCCCCTAAATAAAGAAGTCATAATATTTGGTATTATGCAGTTATTTATTAAAGTATTATAGTGTCTACTATGAAAATAAAAATAAACAATATACAATATATGAAAAAACACATAGCTTCAACTGAAAACCTGACATAGGTTTTGGATGTCATTTCATATTTACTTGCATTCAAAATCAATAAAATCTCTCATGGAGACAGAAAATTACAGCAACTGTTTCAGTAATCTCTTCTCCCTGTTACTCCTTGTTAAATTCAGATGCTAGACACATATTCCTGGATTAACTAGTGAGAGGAGGAACTGCAGGAAAAATATCTTCTCCTAGAAAGGCCGTGGAAGCATAGTACAACAATTACATGGATTAAGTAAGAAATATCCCCAAGCCACAGAAGTGAAAAGGACAAAATATGTGTATATTTATTACAGAAATGCAGATACACATCTAAAAAGACCTCCCCACAGTTCAGCAGTATTTAAACTGTAGTCTGATATGACGGTCTTCTATCTGTTTTGAAGGGGTTTGAGAGAAGTGATTAAGAGTACAAAGCTCCTGCATAATATATATCAGTTTGTATGTGTGAAACTTCTGCATTTCTACTAGAATTATTTAGGAGTCCACAAATCAAAGAGTTGAAAATTTCTAATTTTAGTCCAGCATTCTAAATCACAGCAGGGTCCAGTGTATCTGCTCCATGACTAACAGAAATTTGTCTAACATTTTCTTAAAAAGATGAAGTAGATGAGGATTCTGCAAGACATCTCATGGAGTGGGTTAGGCAAACATCTATTATTCATGATATCTACTTGTTTATGACATTTAGATAAAACATTCTTTCATAAAATATCCATTTCAAAGCTATTAATTCCCTCCAAATCTACAATACCTCAAATGGAACAGAAGAACTATCTGACCCGGAAGGCTACAAGGTGGTTGTGTAAAAGTCCATGCATCTGTAGCGTTCTAAAACACATGGAAAAATGAACATTTCACATGAAAATCTTCCTTTGGCAAAATTCTGGTGCAAAGCAGATGTAGAAGCACGTTTATTTTCAAAGGCAGAGCTGCAGTTTTTTTCCATAATTGCAACAGCATGAAAATGGCATCCATCTATTTACCATGGATTATGAGCATATTTTACAGTGGCTACACAACGATCAATGTTCAAGATGTCTTATTTAAAGAGAAGGTGATAGCTATATAACTTTTTATTGCTGGATTTGGTGCCCAGACTGTGAAAGTTTCAAGAGTTTGTTTGCATTAGCTTGGGCAGAAGTATCTCCATCTGTGCCTGTCCCTGGAGAGGTTGCTCACATGAGCTCTCCTAGGAAACCTATTCTTGCTTTCTACACTGGATTAGAAATAAATACCAGACAGGATTCAGAAGCACCATTCTCATTTTCCAGATAGCTACCTAAAATAGGATAACTCCTGCATTATTTTGTTCTAATTTGTTGTATCGTCTTTCAGAATTAACCAGCCACGTTTCTCTGTCCTGGAGCATGTAGTTAGCATTTATAACCCCAGTGCTGTAATTCTTGTATGTATAACATGAAAAAATCCCTGTATCAAATTTACTTTATCTTAATAAGCCTAAGCAGTACTGAAAATAAGGAAATTTGAAACCAGTTTGTCAATGAAAGTCTGTGGGTGTTTCATTCAGGTTCTAAATTCTAAATTCAGATGCAATATCCATAGAAAATGATCCATCTCTCACAGCAAATAATTTCAGCACCTTTTTTTAATGTCTTCTGCCTATTCTTTCCACTTTGCCCTTACCTAACCACTAGTCCACAACACCCTTTGTTGAAGAATGAAAAACGTGATGTGCGCAACAGGTGATGTAAATGCATCTACCTATTGTACATCAAAGGAGAAGTACTTAGGGTAATTAGTTAATGTATGTACTTTGAAGTTTTAACACTGAAGTGTTATGTGATTCTTTTTGGCAAATAACCAGAAAATGTTGCTGCTATGTTTGCACCTACTAAAGAATTTGCTGTTGCAAATCTTTGCATAGCTAAATGGATCTAGTAGCTGAATCTCTAGAGGACAGACATAAATAGTTTACAAGTGAACATCTGCCTATAAATAGTGGTGGATACCTAAAAATATTCAAAACATTGGACTGATAGACAGATATAATTTTGCATGAGAGTAGGAACATTATGACATTCCAGCTGCTATTCAAACTGACACTCATTTAATATAAAGGAGATAATTAAAAATGCTATAAAGGCATTGTGTGCAAACAGATAGTTTTGTGGAGCATGGTATAAACATCGTGTTTTTAAATTAATGAATTTTATTGACCTAATAGGTTGAAGTCCCTAAAGCTCTAGTCTGAATAAGTTTCATGGGTCATACCCTAAATATAGAAGGACTTTTCCTCTAAGATATTTTCCTGTGACAATCTAGCCTATTCTTAAAGTTACAAAAGCGGGTCTATCCTTCTGTAAGAACATTTTTCCATTCTGCTTTCTGCAGCCTAGCCCTTCATTTTTTTTTTAGATGTAAATTACTGCATCTTTGGGTAGATGTTTAAAAGAACAATGTTGGCTTTTGGCAATCCCTTTTTCCCCCCTTATTAATTCTTATATTTTCTTCATTATAGAATCATAGAATCTTCAAGGCTGGAAGGGACCTCTAGAGGGGACCTCTAAAGCTTGGCCCCCTCTTCCTTACAATCTCCCTTCATGTATTTATACATGTTTATAAGATCACCTCTCAGCCTTCTCCTCTGCAAGCTGAATAGGCCCAACGCACGCAGTCTCTCCTCATACGAGAGGTGTTCCAGTCCTTTAATCATCTTTGTAGCTTTTCACTGCACCCTCTCTAGAAGCTCCACGTCCCTCCTATACTGGGGAGCCCAGAACTGCACACAGTACTCTGAATGAGTTTGTGAGAAATTTCAACTATATGAACAAATTTTATTTATTCTCTTTTGAAAATATTTTCAGTTGTGCAATGCAATGTGAATACAGTTTGCGCCTTTTCCTCTTGCTCTGTAAATGTTTTCTACTTCTTCTTCAAGTGATGTCTTTTCCAGGGGAGAGCTTGAAATGAATAGCAATATTTTGCTGTTTACTAACATCATTGGCTGGCACGCAGTGCATGTTAACATGTCAGTCTTCACTGAAGACAGGTTACACCAATCCTAAACAATTCTGAATTGTTTATTTCATCTCTCGATCTCTGAAATCCACCTTCAATTATAATTCAGAGTTCATCTTAGTACACTCTGTTGAGTTTTTCATCTATCAAATGATTGTCACTTTTTTGAGATACTTTTAAAAAAGTCTGTAAATCTAGTCAGGATTTTTTTACCCTAATTCCAAAGAACATAATTGGAATAGTCCTTCAGAAATGTACTGCCATCTTGTCCACTTTGACAGCACTTAATAATAAAATGATCTGTCTTTCTTCAGAAGAAAAGGCATAGCTTTACTCTGGTTGTTATGGCTGATTTAGAGAGGAAGTGAAAGGCTTCTGAATTACTCACTGTATTAAGCTTCCAAGCTGGGTCACAAACTTCCTGTGCGACTTTTTGACCCAGTCACTTCACCTTTGTTCACCTCCCTGGTTAAAAAAAAAAAAAAGAGATATCTTTTATAGGGCTCATGGGAAGAGTATGATGTACTGGTACATCTTTTAAAGTTCTTACTTCAAATGTTAATAGCCTCATAGTTCGTGTTTACATGTCAGGAAGCTCCTAATCAAGCAGGTCTGATGCTGAAAGAGCTCAGTGATGATGCATCAGAAAGCCTGAATTTGCACTCTGCATGTTCTTTGGTATATTTTTCCTTGATATCTTATGAGGAAGGAGAACCAAGCTGGGCCTGTTTAGCCTAGAGAAGAGAAGACTGAGAGGGGATCTGACCAATACATATAAGTATCTGTAGGAAGAATGTAGGGAGGATGAGGTCAAACTCTTCTTGGTGGTAGACAGTGACAAGACAAATCATAGTCACAGAATCATCAAGGTTGGAAGGGATCTCTAGAGATCATCTAGGCCAAATTCCCTACTCAAGCAAGGACATGTGGAGCATGTTGCAAAGGGTAGTATACAGGCGGGTTTTGAAGACCTCCAGAGAAGGAGAATCGAACAGCCATGGGCAGCCTGTTCCAGGGCTCTGTCACCTTCACAAGCAAGAAGTTGTTCCTCACATGCAAATGGAACTTTGTAAATTTCAACTTGTATCCACCGCCCTTTATCCTATCACTGGCCACCACCGAGAAGAATTTTGCCCCTTCCTCCCTACATTCTCCCTTAATGTGTTTTTATATAATAAACAGATCCCCTCACAAGCTTCTCTTCTCCAGGGAAAATAGGCCCACCTCACTCAGTCTTTCCTTGTACAAGAGATACCCCATTCTGCTCCACTCCACTCCACTTAGTCATCTTTGCTGCCCACCATTGGACCCTCTCTAGAAGCTCCACATCCCTTTTGTACAAGGGAGCCCAGAACTGCACCTAATACTCCAGGTACAGCCTAATCAGAGCTGAGGAGAAGAGCAGACTCACTTCCCTTGACCTGCTGGCAACACTCCTCCTGATGCAGCCAGGATCCCACTGGCCTTCTTGGCCACGAGGGCACACTGCTGACTCATGGTTAACTTGGTGTCACCCAGGACTCCCAGGTCCCTCTCTCCATGGATGGAACTGCTTTGCAGCAGGTCGACCCCTGATCTGTACCAGTGCCTGGGGTTATTCCTCCCCAGGTGCAGGACCCTACACTTGTCCTTATTTGAAACTCATGAGGTTCCTCTCTGCCCAACTCTCCAGTCTGTCCAGGTCCCTCTGGATGGCAGCACATCCCTCCGGAGTGTCGGCCACTCCACCCAGCTTGGTGTCGTCTTCAAACTTGCTCAGGGTGCACTCCATGCCCTCCTCCAGGTTGTTGATGAACAAATTAAACAGTACTGGGCCCAGCACTGACCCCTGTGGGACACCACTGGCCACAGGCCTCCAACTGGAATCAACCTCATTTATCATTTGAAGTCCTCATTTATCACCACCCGCTGAGCTCTGACATCCAGTCATTTCTCAATCCCCCTCACTGTCTACCTTTCCAGTCTACACTTCCGGAGCTTTCTTATGAGGATGTTATGGGAGATGGTGTTGAAAGTTAATGAGAACAAGAAGTTTTATTTACACGAGGAAGAATTTCTTTCCTGTGAGAGTGACAGAGCCCTGGAACAGGCTGCCCAGAGAGGTTGTGGAGTCTCCTTCTCTGGAGATCTTCCAAACCCAGCTGGATGCCACCCTGTGCCAAATGCTGTAGGTGTCCTTGCTGGAGCATGGGGGGTTGGACTAGATGATCTCTAGAAGTCCCTTCCAACCTTAACCATTCTATGATTCTGTGATTCTGTGATATACTTATTTACAACTGGGAAGTTGGAAAGAGGCATATTTGTAAAGCAGATTTGAGACTCAAAACACTGATTGTATAGTGAAGCCTAAATTCAGACGAAGAGCCCAAGGAGTTTCATAGATCCCAGATAGATGGGTCTGGAGAATTATTCAGAGATCACATAGTACATCTACTGCTCCAGCATGTCAAGAGTCAAGATTATTTCTGGCATATGTTTGTCTGATCAGTTCTTTAAAGCCTGATGCTGTATTCCTGTATTTTAAATCCTCACCTAAGGAAAGTTCCTCACAATTTTACCTCACTTGTGAGGAGAAAGGGATTTAACAGAGCTCTCCCATATCTGATATATTGACCTTAGCTCTAATCGCTGATTTGTAGTAAAGGTAGGGCTTCTCCAGTTTTATGCAGTTTGATTCAGCAGATATGATCTTGGAGCACACTTCAGATCCTAAGTATCCTTGGGATGCTACTATAGCAGAATTAGTGAGGCTCATAGAGGTATAACTATCAATGTGACAAGTAGAAAGAATAAGTCTATCCATGTATTCTGGTAATCTTCTGAAGATGAAGTTCATATAGTACCCTATATGAACTGCAACCCAAACTGTTCAAAAAAATTGATATACACATAAATAGTGGTGGGGAATGCTAACAACTAAAATTCAGACTGCATCAGATTAAGTAGCACAATTTTGCATTGACATACCCATAATTAGCTACGAATAAACTATTATAAATACAAATATTAAAATAATGGGATATTCATTGATTTATGTCTAAGAATCAGGGCCTCCATCCTCAAAATTATTTTGTAAAAAATAAAAATAAAATGAAAAATTGTGAGAGAGATGGCAAATTGATAGCTCAGGGCTTAATTTCATATCAGTAGGGAATCTCATATGGCAATCTATGAATGCAGCTCTTTTCTGTGACTGTTGATAGTGAATTTATGTTCATTTTCTTTATAGAACCACTGATAAATTTATTGTAAATTTGTAATTGATAAAATTATTGCAAATTCATACTGAGTTATAGATACTGTGAAAATCAAAGAGCAAATCAGTAGATTTCATATTACAATAGATTTGGGGCATGGCATTTCAGTAACATCGACCTAACCTGAAGGAGATGAACACATAACTTTGTCAAGTCTTGTAAGGTTTTTATTACTTTACAGGTTTGTATAAGATTTATTTGTGCAGAAATTAATTTTACATGTGATATGGAAGTTCAGACTGTAATTAATGGAACGTTACAAGAATTATAGACTACTTTATGGGCAATTTTACTGAGCGCCAGATTTTTCTATCCCTCCTACCCTATTTGGGCCTCATCATTTCCTGTCATTCTCCTGACAAAGGATGGCAGAACTCTACAAAAGGACAAGTCAATTCCTCATATAAATCTGATTTTGTTGACACGTAGGATCAATTTGGACCAAATATTTGAAGATGTTCATCACAATGTTATTGTATTGTGTTACTGACCAACATCAAATGTCAATTTTAAGCTGCCTTGGATTGACTTAAGGTAAAAATAATAGATTAGGAATTCTGTTTATCTTCAGATCTTTCCAAAATCTTTTCACATTCTGGATTTAAAGTATTGGTAAGCAGCATCTTGCCCACATCACTCAACCTGATATTTCACTAGTTGCAATATTCAGTACTGTGCTACCAGGGAATGAGAAATTATCAAGGAGGTCCTGTGTCATTAGCTGCAGAGACTACTCTTGGCTAATTCCCTGCACGTTTTGCTCCCACACTAACCAAAAAAAATGCTCTAGTATGAATAATTAGGCTGAAGAATGGATTGTAAAAGGTCACTAATGGAAAAAATGTTTTTCAACATAATGTCCATAGATTATTAATTACCATGGAGCCATAAACTTTACTCAAGAATACGCTTGATTGGTTCTAACCAAAAATCACTGAAAGATTACTGAGGAATTTATAATGCCCAAATGATGTCTGGTATTACAAAAGGACCACAGATATCAGTAGTAAGGCCTTTGGGAGGTTTCATTCTCAATCTACTCATGCTCATAAGAGAATTGTTCTGATAATATCATTGAGCTACTCTGCAAATGTGTTCATCAAATAAATAATTCACATCATAAACACAGTGGACAATAGACGTACCAAAGCCATCAATGGGGATGTTTTAATATAGTCTTTCTATTAAGAAAACAGAGGCAATGAGTACTGCATTTTTTAATCTCTCAAGGCTTTGTAATTATTTAAAAATTACTTTATTTGTAATAAAGTTGTAATCAGCAACGTCACTTATCTGCAAATCAAGCTTGTAATCATCCTGACAGTCCAAGTTATATCATCTACAAGCCAATATGAAACTGAACACTGAATGAGCTGAAAGCTCTGTGGACTATGTAACCGATTATGCTGTAATTCACTATCCATCCATGACAATATTTTTATGTATTATTCTGGAGAAGGAAGGAGGGAGGTGACTGATGCTATGAAGAATCACATCTTTCAGACTTTCTTTCATCATTTGCATTGCATGTAGCTTTGTTGCAAGACATACATTGAAAGATTGACTAAGGCATATATTTGAGAAAGTATCCTAGCCTTCCTCTGAAACTGAAAGAAGAGTGTTTTGGAGGAGCATGTTTAAGATAAGATTTTTTAATGTTTTGGTCTCTGTCGCAGTTGCTAGCACTGCTATGTCCCTTCAATATAACATCAGGATGCTGTCAGGTTATTCTACTTCTTCCAAAATAGAACTTGCCACATTTCAAATCCCCTTGTCTTTTACATCCTGTTTTTTCAGCATTCCAGATTACTACTTTCAAAGCCTTTCAAAACTTTTAGCCAGCATATTCATTGGTTGTATCTCTATCAGATCACACAACATCTACTTCTTTCTTTTGTGAATTTTAGCCAGGACTGCCTGTCCTATTCTCCAATAAGCTTTACATTCATGTATCTGTTCATGAAATGGCTCATTTAAAGAAAATAGTAGTTACCTTTATTTTGCCATTTAAAATATAATGATTTCAGAAAAGTAATAATTATAGACCTTGCATAGGATTAGGAAACATGAATATTAGAGGGTTTTTTTTCTGTTGAAAAGACTCAAGCGCATCTGAAGAGAGCACAGTTTTAGGCTAGAAGTAGTCTCGTTTTCTTCCCATTCTCTTAGGTCATGACCTTTAAAATACTACTACATAATTGCCCAGATGCAAGAGGAAAGAGGGAATAGAAATGGAGCACATCTTTTCTCAGAACAGTTAAAAGCATAGTGGTGAGGAAAATGCTGTGACTTGAGGGCACTGAAAATATAGATGATGGCATATGCCCTGTGTAACTTCACAGAATATACTCAGTAGCTAAGCAAGATAGTGGATACCTCCTTTCTACATCTGGGTCTTGGAAAATTTTGGAAGGAGAGAGGCCTATTTCCATAGAGCGGTCAGTCTGACTCTGACCTTGAGTTACTTCATGAAAGTATATCTTTATTTGGGTGCTTAAGGAATGTTAAGGATGAAAGAATGAATTCTAGCAATTTTAAGAAGCCAGAGCAGACTATGGTAAAATCTGCTGGTGAGATCGGAATGTCCACAGTCTAGATATATGTATCTGAACTAGCCAGCTGATCTTTTTGTTAAGAAAATATTGATCGGACCTAGTTAAAATTAGGTCACCTTCAAGTAAAGGATTGCAAATGTAGAAGTATATACTTCTCTCTATTTAAAGAAAAAAGACTGGAAAATAAGAATAAAAGACTGTAAATTCTCAAAACACCAACAAAACAGATTCTAGAAAAATATTTAAGATGTAAATATCTTACCTGAGGTCAAAAAATCAATACTGTAGCGTGACTAAAACCTTATAGGAGTTTAATTTAAGACTAACCAGTTGTCTAAGAGGTTAGTTTCAACCAAAAATTGTCCTTTTCATACAGAAATTGCCAAGACATCATTATGTAGATGACAATTGATGGCCTGCTTTTACCTTACCATTTGTGAATCTAACTCTCAATAATGAAAAAACAAATTAACTCATACAATTGGTGTAGCAGTCTAGATGCCAAGTGCTAAATAGCCAAAGATTAGAGAAAAAAATCAATACCAGACTCATGGCTGCTGTTTTAGAACCATAACAATCAATATGATTTCACTACTTGCTATACCTCTCATGCAGTTAGAGAAAAGACTTATTTTAAGTGTCTTCACTCTGGCATTCTTCTCCAAGTCAACAGTTTTTAAAATAATACATGAACAATTATCTTTTCCCCTTTTCACCATTAGCTATGATGTTTACAAAACTTTTGCCATCATTGCTACTGTTACTAGTATCAATATAGTCCTCTAGATGTTTAGAGAATAAATAAATAAATACAATTAATTGTAATATATCACAGCAGGAATGGGAGTTGAAAAATCAGGATTACCTTTCTGATATGAAAATTGTGGAACATTGCTAAGTCATTTAGCATTTAACATTATATTGATATAAACTCTGCTTTCAGTTATATATCCAAGACAATTGTACTGTTTCATGTGTAATTATGTAGAAATTGCTGTAATTTCCATACACGGCAGTTGCTGTAAAAAATCTGTTCTTTTCCAAAAAAAATGCATGCTAAATTTTCGTGAGTGACAAATTTTAGAATAAAGTAACTGTTTATCATCTTGTTTATAACAAGGAATTTCTTGCTCTCTGTCCTTCTCAAGCTTTTTAACATAACAGCAACAGAGCTGAGGCATATGAATAGTTTAAAATATCCTTATAGAAACACACTCCCATCATAGAATCATAGAATGACACAGAAAGAAGAGACTTCAAGAAGTCTCTAGTACAGCCTTCTCCTGGAAGCAGGATCAGCTTTGAGGTCAGACCAGGTTACTCAGACTTTAATTTATTTATTGAATTATTTACTATGTCTCTTGGTTTACAGAGGAAGAGGAGGTTACTAATCAATTGAGAAATATGGGCTTCATTCACAGATCTTTTTCAACTTTTTCCACAGTCTTTCGGTCATTTAGATGTATTGAAAAGCCTCCATTGCCTGTAGGCATAGTAGTAACCCAAATGGTGAATTATTGAAAATACTTTCTGTTTCTATTATAGACTCTGTCTTTATTATATCAGATTGTCATTATTGAAAAAAAAAATGTGAAATTGGTGAGTGTATTTATTTATTGTGGTATTTTTAGAAGATTCTCCAGGATCCTTATTGTTAAAATGTTTCTTGTACACCATGTGTTTATCATGGGAGAAAGAATCGTATTAAAGTGCATCGTGACTCTGTATTAACAAAAAGATTCATGATAAGACAAAAGAATTAATTCTACTTGGAATTTTTCAATAATCATAATTATTTTCACTTAAAGCTTCATTATTTCGTCTAAAGCTGATACTGTTTCTTTCAACTAAAGCACAAAGTTATGTACATTGATTATGAACACTGCATATTACTGGAGTGTGTTTATGGCATTAATATAGAAGAAGCCTTCTATTTGCATATTTATTTGAGTGTTCTATGAATTAAACATTGTGCAATACAAACTTCCCCATTTTACTGCATTCTTACAGTTCATTACAAAGAAGCTAAGTCTTTCAGTGCATTGTGTATCATTAAGCTGATATTTGGAGGGAGTTTAATCTTGACCTTTTCATATTCCTTCAATCCATGAGTGAATCAAACTATTTGTTCCTAATAGCTGTCAAAATAGTATTTCCATTTCCACTAAATTTACATAAAAAATGTAAGGCTATTTTATATTGCATATTAGATTAAAACCCATCAGAATAACAATGTTCTGATTTAGTAACATGTAAATGCTGTTTTCATTCATCCAAAGAATATTTAAATTAGGATTGCCTGATGTAACTTTATAGCATATAACAGAGTCTCCTAGCTAATCTTTGTGAATATTCAGCATTAAGGATCATTTTTTGTTAAAAAAGGTAAAATCTTCCATATACATAGTCACACTCCTGTTACTGTTATCAAGAGGCTCTTGTACAGAAAAGCTGCAGGATGGTATAATGTAGATAATACTGTCAAGGCAGCAATCCTCTTTCAGTCTCAGTTTCCTTTTCTATAGATGATTTCTATGAACTTACTTCAGTGCAGGCTGAATATACTAGGCAAAACTTGATTTGGTGAATAGATGAAGACAACTTTATGAAGGTGGTCGTTATTCAGGATATGCTATTATTTGATGTTACTGTTGGCTTCAAGCAAACAAAAACATTTCAAATGCATTGCACTGTATACTCTTCATTGCAAAGAATAATAATTCTTTGATGGTTTAGGTGATTAGAATAAAGGATAAAAAAGTATCACTTTATGAGAGATGAACAGGATATTAAGTACAGATAAAGACAAGTAACAGAATTAGTAGAAGAGAACAAATGGCCTTAATTAAAATCAGCAAATTATAAAAATGTATATGTATCTGAACTTTTAAGGGCCAAATACAGATCTGTTTGCCTTTGTTACTTAGAATATTAAAGATTTTAAAAAGCAAAACAAAATGATACTTCTTGCTTTTTCTCAAAGATAATTTTGATCACTTCTTGAGGATCAAAGCTACAATAACAATTATTCGTCTTCCATGCAAACAGTAGGGTAGAATCACTTTTAGCCTCTCTCTTCTTTTTCCTACTTTTCCTACTTTTTCAAGATTTATCAACAATGTTTACTTTGAAATATTTCAGTAATATACTAGCTCAACAGAGGAAATAACAGCGAATAACCCTATACTTAGTTATATTTAGGAAGTGTCCAAGTTGCCACTTTTTTGAAGAGCTATCCACAATGAACAATGTTTCTTGAGAGTTTTTGGTGTGTACACTTTTGGCAAAATCAGTGAAAAGATGGAACAGAAAAAATACACCAAGGGAAAGAAGAAAATTAAAATGAAAGCAAAGAGATCAAAAGAATTAAGAATATTAAGGATATTCAGAGTATAGTCTATTCAGGCTGTTTAGGTTTCACTCTTGTAAAAATGTTAGCATTGCATTGATTTACAACAGCTGAAAATTTTGACCTACAGTTCTACTAGTGAGAGGAAAGAAAGAAGTGCAGGAGCAGAACTTCCTAGGAGATCTTATATAGTTCTCTTTTCTGTATATGCTGTGAAGAAAGGACAAAATATAGTATTTATGTGCTTACTTGAACACGTTGTCTAGTGCACTTTTGTGTTCTGCACCAATATCAAAGACTCTTGATTCTCATCCTAACATATTCATTCGTCTCCTATTGATGACTGAGGAGCCACCAATCACAGCTACCTTGTCAGCAGGACTTCCTGATGTAAATACTGTAACCATCACTGACAGTTTCTTCAGACAAGTAGAAATAAGAAAATCATGTTTTAGCTCTGGATAATTCAACATAGTATTTCAACACAAATGTCCATTAGGAAAAGCAAAACCAAAAAAAAACCTTTGAAATACGACAGTTGTTTTTTGAATGCTAACAGCATACACAATCCTTCTGGTACAGTAAAAATAACATTTCTTAATTTGTATTTGCATTGGAATTTGCAACACAAATGGGAAGAAAAACATTTTGTAAATTAAAGTTCAAAAAATGATGCAAATAAACCTCAGAGGTCTTTTCTAAGCTCATTTAAAGATTTCTTTACATTTTTAATTAACATTTTAAAATTACTGTCTTTGCATTTAAGATGGCAGATCTTAAAGTAATTCAGCATATAAATTGCCATACATTATTCTTTTTACTATGTCATAGAAAAGTACAAGCTTTTTTTTATTATTTTTGGAATACCAGTTCAAGATAATTTGAATCTATGTTTTACACTCTATCTAGTAGGTATACAACAGACAGATAGAAAATATTAAATAAAATCAAATTTGAGAGGTTCGGTTTCATGGTCAGTTAGGAAATACAGAAATAAAGGTCAAAAGTTTGACATCTTTAACCAAACTGTTCTGACTATGAAACAATGAAACAAAACTTTTCATGAATTGTTTTCAGTCCTGAATAATCTCCTCAATGAAAAAGTAAATTTTGTCAGCTTAATCTGAAATGCTTAAAATGAGCTGTGCATGTTAAAATGCAGTTCTGGAATGCAAGTTGATGCTGCATATGGAACTCAGCATTGGAAATTCTGCATCAAATTAGTTGTCCAACAGGTCATTTATGTTAAAACTTCTCAGGTAGCCAAAGATGTCTCAGGTGGCATTAGTCATTATGGTTTGAATCAAGAACAAAATGCTGTGGTACATATTACATTGTATTATGTTGTTTATGAACTTCCTATTCCCATTTTTAAAATTAGATATTATTTTTCTTTCAACAGCATTTCTATTGCATATCTTCATTCTAGAATATATCACAGATTTTCTGATATGAAATTTCCCATTAAACTGTAGTTCTCTGTAATTATTGCATGGTTCTTATGCCAAGGTTGACATCTATCTTGAACAATTATTTTTTTCCTTTAACCATTCTATGCTTATAATAAACAGCATTTCATCCTTATAGGCTAAACCAGCCAAGTTGTAGTTTGTTTTCATTCTATAAGCTTACCACCAGTAAAAGTGTCTTTCCTCATATTCTCTTTTTTTCCAGGCTTACACAGCATTCATCTCTTCAAATAATAGTTCTAATAGTGCAAACAACTTTTCACTGGAGATTCCTAATTCACCATCTCATTCTGCTCAGTCTGTGGCACTGGTCTACAAATGTCCTATGTGTCAGAGGCTCAACAGGGTACATAGTACTTTGATGGTTTAATAATTTACTTTATAATGTATTTGTGTAAGTGCTTTGAGTTAAAGCTTACCAGTAGCTTTAATTTTTCTAAAAACTCGTTTGTGATGAAGTGTAGAAGTTTCTCAGCACTTCTATTATAAAGTATAGGGATAACTATATTACAAGTGGAAAATATGACAGATAACGGCATATTCAGTGATACTCAATATTAGCAAAGCTTCAGCAAAATCCTCTTAAGGGCATCCTGTTCCAGTCTACACAGTAACTCAGATGCTGGCTGCTAGTAATGCCAGAGGAAAATCCACAGAGAAGACAGTAGCTTTAGAGTGAGAAGAGTGAGCAATTTGAGTATAAAGAGGCTGAAAAACATTATTTATTAAGTACCTAGGTACTTACACATTTGTAGAAAGATATGTATGCTCTGTATTGTTCTTTATTTATCTGAGTAAAAACGGATCGTATCTTTACTTATCTGAGTAAAATCAGGTTTTACTCTTATCAGACATAATTCAGATCATTTTATGCTATGAGCCAATGGTCAAGTCTAGGTCAAGCTCTTTAAGTATCAACAGGAAGTTATGATTCCAGAAACATGTATTGCTCTTCAATCTTCCTCTGCTTCACTGAACAGAGCCAGAAGCTTAGATTCACCTCTCTGCCACAAATCAGGTCAGTAAACTAGAGATAGGGATATTATAAGAAATAATTTAATACAGTTATTCATTCTTGCAATGAACTTTGAATATATCAAATGGCCCCCAAATGCCAGACATTATACTGTAGTGGCTGTGATACTGTAATCATAATGACTTACAGATAAAGAAATAGAGTGGTTTGTCCTTTTTTTTTCAAAACTATATGAACAGGACTAATAATAGGTTATGTCTCCCTACAAACCTTGTTTTCCAAATGACATTTTCCTGCTGTAAATGTAAATCAGTAAACTTTACAGAGGATCTCTGTACAGAGGATGGAGCTAAGCAAATATGATCCTGACTTTTGGGAGGCCACAAAGGTGGTAATTTGAACCTTCAATGATAAAATCGTGGTTTATCAACAGATATACAATTTCTTAATCCATTTTGTGATACTCAGCATATACTAAGAACATGAGGATAAGCAAATAACTTGCCTCTAAATTTCTGTCAAAGACCTTATGTTTGTGAGGTTTTTTTTTAATTCTTCCTAAATAGTGTAATCTCCAAAGCATGTATGATAAATGCATCAACCTTGTTTCCTGGTAATTTTTTTCAAGATTATATTAAATAAGATAATATGCAAAGAGCATCTGTGCAACATAAGCCTACAGTAATATCTGACATGGAACACTACCAATTTCATACACAAAACACATTTTCTGCTTGCCTTCATATTTTGACTGTAACTGTCATAAAATACAGACATCAAATGACACAAAATACTTAGTAGTACTGGTTTTGAATAATATATTTTTTTTCTAAATCCTAACTCTACCTGAAAGAACTTAATCAGGAACTGCAGAGTAAATCCACAATAGTTAGTATGAAGTGTGTTATCTACCAATCTTTGTATCCATCTGTCTGTCACGTGGGACAAAAGAGTATTTTTCTTTTTGTTGTACCACTTTTCTAAAGAATTGTCAGTTGAGAAATGCTTCTTTATAGTTTGTTCCTCTGACTCCTTCTTCTTTGGTAATTAATAACTTTAGGCTGAACACTTTATGAAAAAGTCAATTCAAAGTAGTCAGCTAGATGCCACATCATTTCTTTTATTCCTGTGAATGTAGGTCTCAGGTAATATTTCAACTCTAGCATCTCTTTATTTTCAGTTAAATAGAGTTCTTCAGAGGAAGTAGACAAAATTCTCAAAATTCTGTAAATATAAGCTGACATGTTCAGATGGAAAATGTAAAATCTCACTCATTCGCTTAGTTAGTGAATAATTTTATAGAAATGAATATTTTTAAACTAGCAATTTCTCCTATCACATACATCCCAAGAGGAAAAAAAAATACTGTAGTTTTCAAAGATTCCAAGTCTCATTTCGTCTCATTCCTGCCTTTATATCTATGCCATTTACAGCACAAAATCCCACCCTCACAGTTGGAATGATATACCAGTAACAGTAGCCTCCACAGAAATGTATGTTATTTAAATTCAAGTATTTACAAGATAACAAAACGCCAAGTCAGCAGTGAACGTTTCCTTTTTTTATCCTTGTTTGTCATCTTTGTGTTGCTTTATCACATGGTCTCCTCTTTCATAAAAAAAAAGAAAAAAGAAAAAAAAAACACCAACAAAAAAACCCAAAACAATACATATTACCACATCGAGCCTACACAACTACAGCAAAAGGGAAGTCATTCATCCCATAATTGCCCTGGTCTCAAACAAGCCATGAAGTTGTGCACACAACAAAGACAATCTGTCCTCTTTTAAAGGAAAGTTCAAACAGCTGCCTCAAGTTTTCTATTGCATATTCAAAGTGATAATGTATGAAATTATTAACTTCTGCACCAAGGTTTATGGCATTAAGAACCCCCCATCAGGCAAACAAACTAACGATGTGACTGGTTTTAAGGATTGCTTTGTTAGAGGCTTCTGGGTCAACTGGGCTTTCAAAAAGAGCCTGGATACTTGAAACATTTCGGAAGCTAACTTAATTGAAGACGGATGGTGTCTGACATCAGAAATGCCCATTTCCTTTCTTTGCATGTCATTCTCCATGTTGATTTGTAAAGATACCTAAGGGTTATATGCCAAGCTACCCAGGGGAGACACTTCTGGGTTGTTTGACAGCTAGCTAGTATAGCTCAGCTATAAGCCAGTAAGTAGTGCAATTCATCAGGGGATTGATCTGAAACTTGTTAGAATTAATGGGAGTATTTCCTCTGATTTCATTAGTTTGGTTCAGAACCACAGTTTTATCACTGCAGCCATATTTTGAACTTGTCTAGAAGAGTACATGTTAAGCTTTTTTAAAATAGCTCAACTTTTAAGACCATTTCTGCAGTTCTGCTCTCCTTTTATAAGTAAATATCTGTGTGCACTGTTTTTTTTTCTCTGCTTGCCTTGCCCCCTGCCAACCTGCATCCAAATAGTATCTTATCACTCAAAGGTGTTGACCTCTTCTCTACTCCTCTATCTTCACAGTTTTTTTAAGCCCTATGGATTTGAAATTATTAAGAGGAAAATAAAATGTCTTCCTCTCCCAAGTCAAGGTTCACTGGATTTTGCAGTCATCCTTTCTTCCTCTAATGACACAAAACAGAGATTACTGCTGAGACTTCTGTCTGCCTTGCATCAGGGCAAAACATCACACATAAAATGTATTTTATTCCATTTTTAGTAAACCAAAAGAGTTTTCTTTATCATTTGCTATTTTTGTCTTTGGAAAACTTAATTTATGCAATGTCAGGAGGATGATCATCATGAGAAAGTTTATTAGCTAAGTTGCCTCAGTGATACCAACTATAACACAAACAGCATCCTGGGAACTGGTATCTGAGCTCAACTCCAGTCCTATGATAGGCCATAAATGCCCAACACACCTTACTAAATCCATAGCCCAAAGTTAAGTATAATCATGCAGGATCCTCAAAGAACTTAGCAGAAGAACCTACCACTTCAGACTTGGAATCATTAAATACAAAATGAAAACTAGAAAGAAATCCTGAGAATAAAGATGACTTAAATCCTGTTGTGTTGGACACATTCATATCTCCCTCATAGTGTCAGAGAAGGACAATCATTTCCTGGAGGCACACAGCACTAAATCTTTGTTTTATTTTACTCTCACCTGTATTTAAAAATCTAACATCTTGTATATTCTGCCTTTGAGGCTGCCTGTCTCCTAACTTTGATGTGAAATAATTTAATTTCAGACAGTGACTGAAGCCCTGCACTTTTGACAAATTCCTGTCTCTTTAGTGAACACAATTCAGCCAGCTCCCATTATTACTGACCCATGAAAAATATTCAAAAGTAATTAAATTATCCTTACTTATAGGTCTCTGAATATTTCAGAACACATCACTCTCCATTAGGCCAAGTTTAGTTCACAGATCTGCTAAAATTTCTTCAGAAAGAAATTTTCTGAAGAAAAACAGTGTTTCTGAAGAAAAACAGTGTTTACTCTTATCCATGTATTATGATCAATGACTTTCTGAATGAACCTACAAATAATTTGTCCTATGAGAGTAGCTTGTATATTTAGGCAAACTGATGCCAGGATGTAACCTCTGGGGAAGACAGTTCCTTGATACTAATTTTCTCTCTTATAACAGGTAGACAAGTCTCTAGGCATTACTCTAGTATAAGTATTACTTAAAGTATATTTGATAGAGCAATAAACCATGTAAACTGTTTAATAAAGATTTTATTGATGGCTTTTAATTTCCCTTTTGCTGTTGTGGTAGCTAATATGCAGTAAAAATCTGTTTCTGGGTTGTTTAAGTGATAAGAATTCAAAAACAAGTCAATCATTTAAAGCTATATTGCTTCAGGTAGTGCTTATACTGATTTAATCCCTGCTACATTAATAAATAGAAGTAAAGGTGAAGCAGCACAGTCATACTGGAGCTATTGCACCTCACTCCCAGGGCTATATCATGTTCATCTGATGAGCAGAACTTCACTGCTCCCACTGCAGAGCTACTCGAGCTAACCCTGCACATTCTATGAGACTAATTGCATGAACCATATAGGTACACTTATAGATGTAAACTGAGCAGTGATGAAGATAGTAGTAGAGTTGTAACGTTCTGTAAATTGCTTTCCTCAGCCTGTCTCGCCTCCTCTTCCAGATCTTTCAGCTTGATTCAACAGGGCTCTAAGCAACCAGGGAAGAAAATTTCTTTTAAAGAATCTAATGCAGCAGAACTGATTAACTGGGGAGCAGCCTACAAACAGGCAGCTGAATGTTCTCAGTCAGCCAAGTAGCCCTGTTATGTTGGTTTTATTAATTAACATCTGGCTTCCTGCCTCTAAATTGGGTCCCCTTCTTTACTGCTTTAATGCTGTGTTTTCACCACTTTTACTCTGAAATGCACCCTGAGAACGTGAGATTAATTCCTTTGGCTGCTCAGCTTCTGAAGCACGAGTCCATTCAGTTTAAAGAGTCACAGAGCTCTACTGGTCTCAGAAAAACTTGTTTTCTTGCTGGAGAATGGCAACAGAATGAAGTCCAGCACTACAGACAAAAAAATAATTAGCTTAGTATACAGGAGGGTACATAGGAGAAAGCTTTTAATTGGAAAATTCTGTCATTAGGAGAGCTAGGCTAGGTACATCGGGACAGTGTTATCTTTGCAGCTTCAATCAGTCCTGGAAAATAGCATAAGCTTGTGCTTAAAGATTTTTCCAGTTGCAATGCAATGATGGTGACTGCAAGTTGCTCCTTCAACTTGAGTATTATATTCCAGATTGCAAAATAAATCACAAAATTCTTTCACATTTTACTCAAAATAAATCATATGTTCTAAAAGAGATACTCTATATAAAATTGATATTTTCAGAGCACTTACCAGAAATCATGTGATTAAAGCTAATAATTCATTCTGAACAAATCAGAAAGTTTAGTATTTTTCCAGCTTCTCTGTTGTTAATTTTAAGTGTACAATGTGTCCCACAACACACTGATATTTTACAGAACTCACATTAGCTAATGGTCACGTGCTAATTACTTCATAAGTTTTTATAAGGGAGCTTAACTTTAAATAGTAACTCATCATATTGTGCTTTTGCTAATCACATTCTTGTGAGATATTTTTTGTCTGGGGTGAGTGTGTTTGCTGCAGACTCTTATGTTTTATTTATTGTTCCTCCTGAGATGCTACTTCTTTGGAAAGCTTATTATCATTGGTCTGAACTCTTAGATTGACTCAGATTTCACAGACTGCTTTGGTTCTTGCTCTTCTCCTTGTCTCTGCCCTCTCTCCATGTACATCCCACATTCTTTTAACCAGCAAGCTGCAAAACTAGCAACTGACTTAACTATAACTGAAATCCATACTTTAAAATACTTTTCCTTAACATATATAATTACCTCAAGTGGCAGATCATGATTGTCATTAGGTGCTTGTCCTTAAGTGACAAGAACTTGTTTATTTGTTTATTGCTGAGCATCAGTTAATCTGCAGTAAGATCAGTGGAGTTTTACAGAAAGAACTGCATATCCTAATAAGGTTTCAAAAGTTAAGCAAGTTTCTTAGTTCAGTGTTCAAATCAACTGCTGTTAAAGCCTTAACACACAAGTTCACACAGATTAAAATGTATCAGGGGATTTTTTCACTCAATGAATGAGTATATCATTCTGAGTGTCTCACATGCAAGGGTTTAAAAGTAAGCACTACATTGGTAAGACGTTAGTTAGCTGATCACACTTTTTAAAGTGTGTGTAAACAAAGTACATCTCATGGTTCCAAGTGTCTTACTGCAATGCCTAAAGAGGCAACTGATGCCATCCTATTAAAAAGGAGAGTTCCTGGGTCATGTATTCAATTCTGCCTTTCACTGTGAGTAGAGCTGTGGCAGAGTGATAATCTCAGCTATAAAGGTTACTATTACTGACAATAGTATATGAATGCACAGATCAAGGGCCATAGCAGGAAGTAAGGGCAGTCATTTCAACTGGTAGAAATTTTCCTAATGACTTTTGTGATCATAAATTACAAGTTTGGGATGAAAATAACTAAATATTTTAATGAATAGAACCATAGTATTTTCAGCTTTCAGAATCCAAAGAGGAAGGATTCGTCTTTCTCATCTTTGGTCATCTCAAAGTTACAGTTACTGTGGTGTCTAGCTTTGTCTTCTGTGTTCTCCTACTGCTAGTGGGAAGAGATAGGCAATTTGGAGAAGACTAATTTGTATGGTTTTACAGGAGAAGGAGCCCAGACCACTGACTTGCATTGCCTCCCCAAGATTTGAGCTGCTGAAGTTATGAGATGCATTTCATCCAGTATTACTGATTGCCAGAAGAATGAATGACAACACAAAATTCAGTTGTTTGTGGTGTCCTGATTCTCTACCCCTCTCTTTCCTGCCGATTATCTTCCTGGCATAAAGTCTACTCATTTTCAATTGATTCAACATTTTTATAACTGCTGCTATATATGAAGGCTCTGTGTTAGACAGTGCCCCAGGTAACCTCTAGAACAGAATATTTATGCGAAAGAAGGTATGTTTCTTAAAGATTTATGCACCTAAATTCATACATCTTTAATGTATCACTCCTCAGTGTGAAAAAAAAGGTGATGGATATTTTCAGAGAGTAAAAAGAATGTTTTATTTTACAGTAAGTCTTAGTCCATTTATTTTTGAGCATGTAATATTTATTTTTTGCCACATTTTTCTAGGTTTTGATATTATCAAAATATTATCAAAAAGTAGTCTCTGCATTTAAAGTTTCTTCTTTTGTTCCTGTATTAACATGAGTACAACATGTTCAGATTGTGACTTCCTCAGTTTATTTCAGGCTTTCAGTCCACTCAGCCACCATTGAATATGAATCCTCTTAAAAAAAAATCCTATCAATTTCTAACAGGAAGTGACTAACGTTATTAATGAAACCAGGAACTCTGGAACATGACCAAGATATCTCTTGGTATCTTTTTGATGTGTGTACTAGGTACTCCACATTTGGAAAATATTGCCTTTGTAAAGTGCATCTCTAACTCATTATTCCTTCTTCACTCCCCCCTTTTCTGAGTAAATATATTATTTCTTAACATGTTAGCATCTTGTTTTATTTATTATAAATAAATATAATATAAATTTATTATATTATTTATTATAAGAAAGTGAAATCATTTTGTTTCAATAGGACATAAATACTATATTCACTCCTCTACTCTCACCTTCTCCTCCAAAAAAAGAGAACAAAAGGACATAAATAAATCTATCCTCTCTTTTAAGGGAAAGGGCAAAATATATTACACAAAGGATGTGATTCCTTTTCGAGCAGGGAAGGCAGAAGGGTAGAGGCTTTTGTCCTCATTTGAACCAATTTTAAAGAAAATAGACAAAAATCTTACACATATCCCTTTCCCACTCATCTGTTGATGGAGGAAATGGAAACAAAGTTGAAATTAAAAATCTTATTATGCGTTGCCTTGAAATCACAAAGTGAGCTTTCCAGTAAGAAACTGGAATAAGCAAAATGCAAATCTCCTTGAACTGCTAGTTTAAATGCACTTACGCAACTAAGATACCTCTTTGCCATACCTATGCATTTGAAGAGAGCATGCACAGTCAGTTTTTGCAACCTGTGAGCATTGTCGAAATCACAGCAATGTTTCTATGGAGTGACTGCATAACGTGTTTATAACAAATTAGTTTAAAAATTACATATATAATCAAGTAACTAAATCTGTACTAATATATCACAAAGGTGTATCTATATATTAATGGACAGTTACCAAGGAATCAGTAGACTTCTATTTATTAAATTGCCACAAATCATTCTTGTGACCCTTCCAACCCATTCCTAGGAATGAGCTGGCGTCTTGTGCCTCCTCTAAAGGCTGTTCCAGGATCAGCACCTAAAAAGCACAACTTTGACGGTAAAACCTGAGATGTCTGTCAAAATACATGTGTAGGGCACATATGCGGTGTTGCAGTTCACACAACAAGATCTTCACCCTTTGAGCAGCCAATTAGACCCACATATCTCTGCAACACTTCCACTGCTGGCACAGCCTTCGATCACTAGCACTGCAGAGAGCTCATCTCCACTTCAAAGGCTGCCCCTGAATCTGCTCCTGAATTATTACAGTATTTCTCACCTTGTTAATTTAATAACTATGATTCATGTGAAAGCATTCTTACTATAGGGAATGTGTGCTTATCTTCTAAAGCATCATATTCCAGCAAAATTTCAAGGATCACACTGTAGCAGAGTGAGTCAGAGGCAGAAGGAAAGGAATGACGCTCACTGACTGATGTGGTCTGTTAAAAACAAACAAAAAAAAAGGGCATTTGTGCTTAGAAAGAAGAATTTAAAAATTTATTACACTGGGAGTGATACAGTGGGTTAATTCACTGCCCTTCAGAGACCTGAAATGTATTTATGTGGAGAATCTGTTTTTCCAAATCCCCACACCATGGTCGCACGACTTGGCACGGAGAGGAACAGCTGCAGCGCTGCAGGTCAGGGCACGTGCATTGGCAGGAACTGCACCAGGGAAGTTGCTTCAGCACCTGCCTGCATCGTGCCTGGCTCCAGCCGGTGCTATCACTTTCTGACTCTTTAAAAAACTTTACAAAGCCAGCACATTCACAAATCTTTCTGCAAGATAAATCCTGCCAATGAGAGACTGGATTTTCCTTCATGCCTGCAATGTCTTCTCTCCACATGTACTTTCAGTTTCATAGGAGCAAAGGAAGGAATAGAAACATGCTTGTCATTGGGTGATTTAAGCTGTAAAAATATTTTAAAATATTAAGTTCTTACAATTATTTAAGAAATGAATTACCATGCACTGCATTAACAGACTAGATCTTGCAAATACATAGTCTCTTCAAAGACGAAATCCATTGAATTCCACTTGGATAGTTAAGGAATTTCACTTCCAAAGGATTATTTACATGGGATTTGAATGCTCAGCCAACCTTACCAACCCCCTTGAGTTAATTTGGTTAAAACACATGAATCTGAGAACTACAGTTCACAGGAGGTGAAGTGTTTGCCTCGTTTTGTCCAGAAGCTTACACAGCACATGCGTCTTTACAAGAGGACTATATTGTTCACCTTCACTTCTGTATAGTCAAGCAATAAGGGATGTGATTAATTTTAACAATTTCAGTAAGCTTTGTTTGTAAATTGAAAAACATCTGATTAAACGTTTAGTCAAGCAGGAACCATGCTGATTCTACAGACATTATGATGGACCTGGACCAGGTCCTGGAGCTGGACCTCCACTAAAATTGCTCCCAGCTTAACAGACTTTCTGTAAATATTCTGGTCCTACTAGCAAATGAGCTGACTGGGAGATGTATGAAATTCACAGTATAAGAAGCAGAAAACAAAATAAAAATGAAAAAAAAAATCCAAGTTATTATGATGATCACCATCTTCTTTAAAAAAGCTTCACAACTCATTCACCACCAGAATGATAAAATAATAAATCATCTAATTCAATAGGTTTTTAAAGTGTTGTTTTTAAATGCAGAACATTTTGTTCAAATATGAAATACTTATTCAATGAGAAAAAGTCAAAACATAGGCAATAAGATCTGGAAGGCGAGGATAAAATATTTGACTCCTAATAGCTCTATGTAGGATTTGCCATCTATAATCCTTAGCCATTAAGGCAGTGATCAGAGAGCTACGGATTTAAATCTTCTCAGGTCAAGACCGGGCTGAATAGAAGTTTTTTTTAATTCTTTCTGGATATGTTAAACAAGTCAGCTAGTAGAAAAAAAAAAAAAAAAAGGTAAACCACGTACTCCATATTCTCCAGGAAAAATTCTTTCAGTGGCTTCATCTGTTTAATGTATGTGTATATTTATGTGCAGTGTTTTCTATGTTTGCTCAAGAGACCTGATAGACTAGACCTTTCTGGCTATTTGAACAAAGCCCAGGTTGAGTCCAAATCACTAAAAAGCTAAAGATCGTAGAGAATGTGGAGTTCTATAATATGGAGACATGCCCAGAGGTTCATGTGATACCTCAGTGCATTTAGAAACCTATATTCTGTTTTCATCTTGTTCTCGATATGAAGCTATGAAGCTGCAATCTGGTCTTCTTCCTTAAAAATTTAGATGGCTGAAAAATTCAAGTAACTTAATTTATCTGTGACTCAGTTCCCAATTCACAGGAGGTGAAAAAAAATGCAGGAAAGTATGAGAAGATATCTAAGAGCTTACTAAGGGCTAGTTAAGCCCATAGTTTTTTCACAAACAAAGCATCATTAGTTGAGCACTAGACTCAGTGTTACACTGCATATGCCAGTGCATGGAATGGGACATACTTAGCAAACTAAATAATTCCAATACAGTTAAAATAGACTTCACAAGTAAAGAAAAAACAATAATTATCTTAAACTGCACAATGTTTTCCTAAGTTCATCATGTGAAATGGAAATTTTATATGAATTTTACATAAATGAAATATACCTATAGGAAACTTACATAATGCAACAAGAAGCAGTAAAAGTGGTTAAATAGCTGTATTCATTCCATAATATTTTTATAAGTATATAAACTGCACTAAAAAGAGTAATTGTTATGTATTTTAAAAGTTTATTTGATCCAATATTTCTGAGTAAATACAGAATTTAGCAATATTAATTTCAAACTTGTGCTGTATTTCTCTGTGTAATACTGCATATTTTTATGGAAAGAAAGTTAATGTCAGGGTTGGCCAAGGTAGTCAATACTTCTGTACACTTTACAGGGTAAATATTGTTTTCTTTACTTACTTTGAAGCAGATTCTAATATCTTTACTCAGTAGTAAACTATCATATAACTACTTTCAATGAAGTCTACATATTACTTTTAAAATATTGTTCACTAAAAATGGATCAATATTTTATCCTTTGTATCTTACAAATTGCTAAAACTTCAACCAGCAATACCTCTGCAATTTAGAACCACTATAAGTTTATGACATAACTACCAAGTTGGACTGGAATAAATAAAGGATTTTCTATGACCATCAGAGGGAATGGAGCTATGTCCTATGCCAATTTAGACAAAGGCTGGAATCTCCAGAAGCTCCCAATCTTCTACTTAACCTTGCTCCAAAATAAACTAAAAATCCCATTGATTTCCAAGGAAATACTTCATCCAATATGAAATGCTTTTTAATAGTCTACATACAGTTAAAATTTCAAATGTAGCATGTGAATTGTAACTCCCTGTCTACTCACAGAGTGAGTTCTGAGCTGCTTCTGTTAATGAATCTTCAGACAATGTTTGTTATGGATGATGATACAAAAGCGTAGGAAGCTACTGGAGTAATCTATCTTCATTTATTTTAAAGTGGATATATTAAAGTGGATATAATGCTTTAAGCAGAAAGAGTTTTGGCTCTATTGAAATTAGTTGTACAATTCAGTAAATTCAAGGTTTTCTCCTAAATAAGATGCAAATTGCTTGAAAATGTTAAGAAAAAAATCTTCAATTAAGATTTAAAAGAATAAATTCCTGTCCAGGCAATGCTAGATTGAGTACTCTTGCACAAATAACACACACACTAAAAAATGTAGCAAAAATGCACATTTGCTTGAAAGCACATTTTCCAAAAGCATGTTAGAAATGTATTTCTGACAGCTAATTAAAGCTATTCCATTCCATCAGTCATGCTTGTGTGAGGTCCAGCAAAATCTGAAATGAAAGGTGTTAAGAATACCATGCTTTAATAGCTTAGCTCGTTTTTCATGGTATGTCTTACAGTTAAAATCATGACACTGATGATTCCAATGAGAACTGTGCAGTTAATTTTCAAGAGCTGAGATTTCACCAGGTTGTAGATATTACCTGAGTAAGTTTCCTCATTTGTAAGGCTATCAGGTATATATAGGATATTCTGGGAAAATTCTTGTTAGCTGGAAGCAAATGAATTTTGATTTTATAATGTAACCCTTCAATTTGAGGTAAATCTGTTCTACAGACCAAAATGTTTTTCCAATGTCAAACCAGAATAATTTCTTCTCTGAAAAAAAAAACCAAAAAACTGTTTCTGGGAAGCTTGTTTGTGGTTGCACAAGTTACTTAGTGCTCTTAGTTCAATTTTATGCCTGGAGTTTTTCTGTCTCAAGCAGCTCCATTCATGTGGCTGCAAGCAGAATAAAAGTGAGAATACATCTTCCTATAAAGCTGTAGATAGAATTTATTTACAGACATACAGGATTTTTCTTATTGCTTTTTTTTTTCTTATTTTTTTATTACTGTCACTGTCCTGATAGCAATAGCTATTTCTCTCTATCAGCATATAATCACAATTAGTTCTCTGCAGCATATTTGCATTTTTTTTTTAGGTAATCTCCACTTCCTCAAATTGTCCATGTTTTGTTCTCTTTTAATTGAGCTACCTTACGAGGACAACTTTCAGGCCTTAGCATTTGCTTTTCCTCATTAGTCATAAAAAAAAAGTCTGAATAAATACCTGCTGAAAAGTAAAAGTGTTTTCTGCAAATACCATTTGGCTGTATGACTGAAAAAGAGAAAAGCAAGGAAAAATATTCCAATAAAATAATTAATAGCATTCAACAAGAGATGCAATGACATATAAGTCCATAAGACCAATACTGTAGAATAAAGATTTTAAAATGCAGCAAACCAGCCATCTACTTTTATTTCAGATTAAAACTCATGATATTTCATGCCTCCATCAAAGTTGTAAAGTAATTTCAACAACCAAATTATACAACCAAGTCAAAATACTGAAATATGTGTATGGCAGGTAAGAAGTAAAACAAGTAATATGTAGTTCTAACATTGCATCACATAATATGAAATACCATTAAGAGGACCATCAAAAGAACTGCATTATTAATATATGATTACAGTGCCATAAATGTTTTATGGAGGGATCCTGTAAAAACAAACAAAACAAAACAAAAAACACTTAAATGTACCTAGCCCTGCTAACGATTAGGTAGTTGTTCACATATGTGATACTCTCAGAAATTATCCCAACTTCTAACGCATGCACTGAACTTGATCCCTCAGCAAGTTTGCTGACGATACCAAACTGGGAGGAGTAGCTGACAGCCCTGAGGGCTGTACTGCCATCCAGAGGGACCTGGACAGACTGGACCACCGGACAATGAGAAATGTAATGAAGTTCAACAAGGGCAAGTGCAGGGTCCTGCACTTGGGAAGGAATAATCCTGGACACCAGTACAGATTGGAGGTTGACCTGCTGGAGAGCAGCCCCACTGAGGGACCTGGGTGTCATGGTGGACAAGTTGACCATGAGACAGCGGTGTGCCCTGGTGGCCAAGAAGGCCAATGGGATCCTGGGGTGCATTAAGAAGAGTGTCTCCAGCAGGTCGAGAGAGGTGATCGTCCCCCTCTACTCAGCCCTGGTGAGGCCACACCTGGAGTACTGTGTCCAGTTCTGGGCTCCCC
>JAUBOD010000168.1:598295-621833 GCA_032353885.1 Nothura maculosa
GGAGAGGAGAGGAGAGGAGAGGAGAGGAGAGGAGAGGAGAGGAGAGGAGAGGAGAGGAGAGGGCAAATTGGTCAAGGAGGACAAGCTCCACTGGTCCATGGAGCTTTGGATAAAGGATTATTTAGGAAACTGGACACCCATAAATCTATGGGCTCAGATGAGATGCACGCAAGAGTGCTGAGGGAACTGGCAGGGGTTATTACTCAGCTGCTCTCCATCATCTTTGAGAGGTTATGGAAGGTCATATTTGAAGAAGAGAGGCCGTATTTAAAAGAGTTCTTCTTGTTACTCTTAACATCCCTTGCCATATTTAATTCCAATTGAGCCTTAGCTTTCCTTGTAGTATCCCTACAATGCCTCTTCCTCATTGGATCCTGAACTCTACCAGCTCGTGATCACTGCAGCCAAGGCTGACCCTGACCTTCACATCTCCAACAAGGCCCTCTCTGTTAGTACGAGATCCAGCAGCCCACCTCTCCTTGTCGGCTCCTCCACAATCTGCGTGAAAAAGTTGTCATCAATGCACTGCAGAAACCTCCAGGCCCATTTGTGCTTTGCTATGCTGTCTTTCCAGCAGATGTTGGGGAAGTTAAAGTCCCCCAAGAGAACCAGGGCCTGCAACCATGAGGCAACTTCCAGCTGCCTGTAGAAGGCTTCGTCAGCCTCCTCCTCCTGGTCAGGTGGCCTGTAGCAGACACCCACCACAGTGTCTCCCATGTTGGCCTGCCCTTTAACCCTTACCCCAGGCATCTGTACATAACAGGGGTTGACCTGATGGAGAGCAGCTACCTCTATGGAGAGAGAGAGAGGGAGAGAGAGAGATCTGGGAGTGCTGGTTGACACCAAGCTAACCATGAGACAGCAGTGTGCCCTTGTGGCCCAGAAGACCAATGGGATTCTGGCTGCATCAGGAGGAGTGTTGCCAGCAGTTCAAGGGAGGTGATCTTGCCCCTCTACTCAGCTCTGGTTAGGCCACACCTGGAATATTGTGTGCATATGGAATATGGGCTCCCCAGTATGAGGGATATGGAGCTTCTAGAGAGATTCCAGCAGAGGGCAACAAAGATGATTAAGGGACTGGAGCACCTATCTTAACGAGGAAAGACTGACTCTTGTTTTCTCTGGAGAAGAGAAGTTTGAGAGGAGATCTGATTAATATGTATAAATACCTAAAGGGTGAATGTAAAGAGGAAGGGGCCAAACTCTTCTCAGTGGTTATCAGTGACAGGACAAGGGGCGATGGATATAAGTTGAAACACAGGCAGTTCCAACTCCATGTGAGGAAGAACTTTATTACTGTAAGGGTGACAGAGCCTTGGAACAGGCTGCCCATGGATGTTGTGAGTTGTGGATTCTCCTTCTCTGGAGGTCTTCCCAACCTGCCTTGCTGTTACCCTCTGCCACGTGCTGTAGGTGTCCCTGCTGGAGCAGGGTGGTTGGACTAAATGATCTCTAGTGGTCCCTTGCAGCCTTAACCATTCTATGATTCTGTAATGCTTTAATTGTATATCTCATCTGGGTAAAATCCTCTGCACTCCACAGCCTCTAACATCAGCTTGAGATCTAGATTCAACACCATCTCCAAGAAAAGAGTTAACCACTGAGTTACCAACACTATTTCTTCCAGGAAGTTTTTCTTGTTACTCTTCTCTCTCTATATATATATACATCCTATATATATATATACATACATATGGGAAAGCTCTCAAGCAGGCCAGATATGGCAAATTGAGGTGGTGCTCTCCCAGAAAAATTTGTCTAAATGTGGTTATCACAATAACAATATGCTCTCAGATTTCTTGAATTACGTTATGATTTTCATGCTTTCTGTTAAAATTGCTCCCTCTAACCTGACCTAGGTTTGCAAGTTCAAGCTGTTTCCCTAGGGAACAGACAGTAGTATTTTCCGTCATTCATATTTCTCACAATTCATTTCAGTTTATCTCAATTTTATTTGTGAAGCAAATGGAAGGATACATTGCATAAAAAAGGATTTATTTAAAGAAACATAGATGACTACTGATCTAGTAAATACTATGAGTTTTATTATGTCTACTAATATCTTGTCATGAGATTACAAAACCTTAATTTGATACTTTTAATCTCAGTTAAAACATATTCTAAAGTTTTTCTGTAATAATAGCGATAAAAAAAACACAGTTCAGATTTTTTTCCTTTTAAATGGTGCAGAATTCACATATAGACTTATATCAGTTTAGAATATGTAGTGCAGAACTGATTTGTATCTATTTTAATATGTCCTCCCTTTCATCACAGAGAAGAAATTCTGGTTAGACTCTGTGATGACCCTATACTGGCATTGCTGTTCTCAAGTGTTCTAGCTAGTACAAATACATGATGCTACATCCCACAGAGGTCTTCCACTGCATTCTTGACATTTTTTGGTCAAATTGGCTTTTGGTTTTAGCTACCTTTTCTCTAAAACCGTTCAATTTCTTTTCAAGGATGGGAAGTGAAACCAGGTTCAATTTGTACAGCTTGCAGTTTCCAGTACGAAACATCTCCATTCCCCAGCCAGATCAAACCACTTAAACAATAAATTCTGCACAGTATAACCCCACCACAGATAAAATACAACTATATAACAAGATAAACTGGTGGAAAAACAAACAAACAAACAAACAAACGAAATTCATCTGTAAGACTTTCCTTTTTCAGAGGTTTATGAAGTCATCTTTGGACCACTGCAATGCCTATCAGAAGACCTAATTTCACATCCTGTGAACCCTAGGTGCCTACATTTAAGCCTAAACTGAATCCCTTTATTTTACACTAGGACCAGATACAGTATCCTTGATTAAACCACAAAAGAAAGGCATCTCATTATCTTTTGAGAATACATTTAGGTAAAGATTTTTTTTTTCCCCTCAGAGGAAAAACACTCTCAAAATACACAACTGTTGTGTTCTGTCTAATATTTTACTCAAACATTTTGTTCATTTGATTGTTTGTTTTAATGCTTTTAGTCCAACATTTTCCTCCCAAGTAGGAGCTTAGGCCATGCAATCAGGTTGCCTGTTGTTGGTCTACTTGGTACAAAGGTTGAGCTCTGCCCAAAACCTTAGACTAACTAAGTGAGGGACAGCTATCCAAGTACCTGACAGTAGCTCAGAGTTCACTGCAGCTATGGGGCAAATGTCTGTTTGTGGAAACACCTGTGTGGGTTTTAAGGAGCGCATTGCTACTATGACTATTCTATGGTCAATGCTAAACAGTAGTTTAAAACCAGACTAGCTATACAAACTGCATTTGTATTTAAATCACAATATAAGCACACGCTAATTTTCCTTCTCTATTCAACATTTTTCCTGTCCACAATACCTTGTTCTGATTTTCCTTCTTTTTACTTTGAAAAACTGTCAAGTATGTCCCAGAACTCCTGGGCTCCCTTGAACCACCATTCTTCTCAATTGCCGCTGATTTAGAATGTCTATGCTAAACAGAACAGGAAACTATCCAGGTATATATAGTTTTATTTATTTTTCAAATCATACCACTAAAACTCAATTTTCCTTGTTACATCATTAAACTGTATTATCTAGCTTTATAAAAGGGCCCAATAAGACTTCAATAACCTCTAATATTGTATATACAATGCAAGAACCATCAGACTAAAGAGACTTTTCACAGACAAATGTTTTTTGTTTTGTTTGCATGTATAGCCCATGGAAAGGATACTACTTGCTGTTCCTTGGTTATGTTTTAGCGGGCTTCATTCACTACATCATTATCTTATGGACAAAAACCCTGAAACACAAATACCAATCTCCATTTCTAGAAACATCTTACAATCAATCACAACTTGCTGAGAAGTTTCTTTATCTAAAAGATACAGATACCTGCCTTTTAAATTTCTGTTAGTCCCCTACCTGTATTGATCTAATGATGTCTAAACACAGAACACTGCATTTTTAGCTCAGTTCAGGAATGATGTGAAAAACAATTAACAGAGGTCCTTTTTAAACCTTTTCCTATGTAGTTCTGTGAAATATACTCATGATTTGCATACATCCAGTGCTGTGACAGATCAGGTTGACTAAATTTTCTTCACACATCAATAAAACAAAATGTTGCCTATTTATGACTCATAAAACTTTTATTCTGCTATACTTTCATGTGCTCCAGAAGAGTTATCTCTAGAACGGAGAAACAACAAGAAAGCAATCAAACCCATTTCCTTGAGACTAGTTGTCTTTGATTCTTCTTTAATATGCAGTCATTTTCATCCTTGTCCCCTGTATGCTCAGAAGTAATTCTGAGAATTTAAACAAATATTTCATTGGAATAAAAAGACTAGCAGAATTACCAGAAACTGTCATCAGCTTTCCGCTTGCCACTTCAGTGAGCATTCAGTGAGTATTCTAGTTTTGCTTTTATATGGACTTCCTAGTACTTAAATTAAATACTTCAGTTAAACATTGAGATGATTCTCAATCAGTATTAAAATCTTTTCTTTATTTTCTTTATTGTTATTTGACATAGGTGAAATCAAAAGACATGGGCAGGCAAGGAATAGTCAGCATGAATAAACCTTGAACCCATGGTTAGACTTTGTAGTCTGCTTAGGTGTATAGTAACATTCTGGGCACTGAGAGATTTTAAACGTGCCTTGGAGATGAACATTTTAAGATATCAAGTTATTTGTGGATAAAAGCACATTTTAAAATAAACATGTTTTCCTGACAAATATTTTTATGAGACAATTAGAAGCACTTCCCTTAGAAAATACACAGACACTGGTTCACTTCCAAGTTGCTAATGAAAAAAGAAGGGCTCAGAAGAAAACAAAGCAGACAGGAACAATACTCTAGCTATAAATGAATGAATATATTCCACTGACAAATCAGTTTTTCAGTGAGAGTCTAAATAGTCAAGAAAACAGTCAATGTAGGGAAAAATAAGTTTCCAACTGAACTCTGGCATGATTTAGAGTATCAAGATGATAGTCCCAAAATACTTTTCAGAAGCTAAAGCTTCTGAAAATGCTTTGTTTTACAAATAGAAATATTTATTATGTTTACAGATAGGCACATAGTTTTCAAATAGAAACATTTATTTCACCTTTTCTTTTGGTAACATTGAAAGATACCCTTATGAAAATATTGAAGTATAATAATATAATATTATACTTTAGATGTACAAAACAAATGAAATGCAATATGTGATATTACATATTGATTGAATATCATTATAATACAATCTGCCTTAGATCAAAAACTAGCATAATGATAAGCTAAAATGACTGTGTTTCAAAGTGATTCCATAAAATGTACAGACTGACATATGCATTGGAAATATTCTAATATTGACAAAACAGAATTTCACAGCAAAGACTATTCACTAACTGTCTGAAATGCTTTTGTTTGCTTATGCTAGGAATGACTAATGATGGGTTATACATTATCATAACTCATAAACTCATAAGAAATCTCATTTTATACACACTGCAAGGTGCTTAGATGCTGTCCTGCCATTGGAAGTGACTGTGACACATAGAGACCTATGCTGTATTTATAGTTTCTTCTGTTCTGTCTTTGGATGCCTTTGCACTCGTATCAGGTCATAAGGATACTAGCACAATATATAATTTCTGGAGAATAGTTTAATTGCTCACTGACATTATCTTGTATGTGATCTAATTAGAAATGAAGACTTTGCAGGTCTTCAAATTTGTGAAACATGAAGCGCTGAATTTATTAGTCAGGGAGAGAATATCTATCAGCATATTTAATCCTCACAATGTGATAGGAAAGAATGATATTCTTCATTTCTAACTTTAACCACATGGAAGTTAGATGTTGCAGTCTAAGCTATTGACCTTAAACTCTCTCTGTAGTCGGAGAGAGTGGGTAGAGAAAAAAAGCTATTTCACATGGCAATTCATCTGACCTTTCTTAGATATATATTTTAAGATGAAATACATTGTCCTCTAGGGATTTAAAATAAGATAAACTGTCATCTAGAAATTAGATATCTACATCAAACCTAATCACCTGAGGCTTTCTCCTATAGTCAATGGAGAGAAATAGGCTTCCTCAGATGACCTTCATCATGACTCAAAGAAACTAACCTTCTGTGATAGCCTCTGTCAGGCCACAGCACTGGGAAGTATAGTAGCAGGCTAAAATCACTGAATCTAGGCAAGAGAGGTAATTCAATAAATCCATTGATGAGTGCAACTGATTACTTCCTGAATCAGTCATTTCAAATGCTCTAATCAATCTGGCCTGGTAGGTTATTCCCTAATTTCAGCATTGTATCATGTTTTGTGCCTGTTCTCTACCACACCCATTATGCAAGAAGGGATCATTAATATGCCCTATGTACACAAATACATCCTATTTATATTTTTTTCTGCATTAAAATTTGTTGTTACAATGTTAAGGATCTGAATTAGCTGCATTAACTTCAGTGCAATTACTGTGAACCAGAAGCAGTATAATAGCATTGAAGCAGAGTTTGTGAGTACTCCTTTAGCTCATGACAGCTCTTTAGCTCATCTTCAATCATCTGTATTTTGGGCAATCATGTTTTTGGTCACACTACTTCTGTAAAGATTGCTGTTCTAGATGATACCTATGATCCACAGAGGTTTCTGTGGAGGAGGATTAATTGTTCATTACTTACCTTGTATCTATTCTCTTCTGCATTCTCTTCTTGTTTCTGTTATGTTTGCAAAATGATATTTGGATACTCATAAGAAACATAAAAAGTAGGATATGACATGGCTGAATTATATCAGAATTAACATCAGTCCAAAAGCAGTTATAACATCATCGCCATGAAGAGCTAGAGTAGGTAGAAAGAGCTTTGCATTCTCAAGTTAACGGGCTGCTAGCTATCTATGCCAACAACTAGAGTAGACTCCTAGGAAATGACATGAAACAGAACCTGTTTCTGGTGGCATATTAATTTCCACTACTTCGTATCTCAGGCAGAATTAATGCCTTTCTTCTAGATAGTTTGTTTTATTCTGTGTGAATTTTTCTCCTTTGGATTATATCCAGATGAATCCGTATGAATTTACTTACTTCCTGGGTGAAAATGATAGCAGGAATGAAAGCAGCTCAGTAAACATGAAAACATTTCAAAAATATCTCCATCTATTTCTGGATAAGATCTCGATACAAAGATTTTTTCATAGATGATAAACGCTTTCACACAAATTTATCCAACTGTTATTCCATATAAATTTTAATCGTTTTCAAATCACATTTAGGTAATGTGTACAAGAGTATCAAATGAGTTAGTTAAGGGGCTCTTTTGGTCTTTCTTGACACTTTTTCAGTTAGTACCTGGAAGTTCCAGAAGATGAAAAGACTATAATGCTATGCAAATATTTGAAAAGGATAACAAGATGACTCTCATAAAGATAAGCTGTCAGGCTGACAATGAGCTCAGGCAAAATAAGCATTAAGTCTTGGATGGTACAGGACTCAGCAGATTGCTACAAGAAGGATATGTAATTGATGCCAATCTAGGCAACTATTCAAAAAATAAATCCTGTCAAACTAGCAATAAATTTTTATGAGACTATGAGTCAATTGATGAAGGAAATTATATGAATTTCATTTTTTCCATTAGACTTTTGACTTTGAATTATGTTACATTTAATTAGATGGTATTATATTATCATGACACTTAATATTTAACAGAGCATACAATATATGGATTAAAACAGGTAACAGACTTATTTCATAATATTGTTATAAACAAAGACCATTTCCATGGGATTGCTCCTGGCTGTATTTCAGTTAAGATTTCAATCAAAAATTTGGAATAAAGTGCAAAAAAATTGCAATTAAAATTTGCAGGTGATCATTGCAGTTGAAATAAATTACAAAAAAAAATATGGCAGTGATACATAGCTTGGAAAACTGTACACCAATTTCATTTTAATGTGGTCAAATGTGACTAGCTATGCTAACCAAAATTTCCTTCAGGCAGTGTTTCCAAGAAGAATAAAGCAGTCTTTCAACATAGCAAGCATCTTGAATAGGTGCTCAAAGTTCATGTCAGCTCAGCATTTGACCTGCTTGAAGCTTTTCCTATAGTACTTTGGTTCTTGAGTCAATCCTCAAGAAAATTTTGAAGGACTGCCGAGATTTGGAGAACCACTGAAAATGCATGCCTTGTACCAAACATTCCAGAAACTCAGCCCATAAGAGGCGAGGCCAGGGGACATGACAGTTAAGTTTACAAAAACAGAGAATAAGACTTTTATTGTGAGCTCTTTGGTTTATGGTATAAAAAAATGCAACATGTGAAAGATGTAGCTAATAACTTCAAGGCTAGAAAAGAAGAACAAATTTTTAACAGTGATGGTAATTAGCAGTGGAACACCGAACAAATGTTTTCAATCAAGACCAAATGTATTTCAAACACATCATACTCAAGTTCAAACTGAGAATATATATAGGTCATGCTAGATGATTACAATGATCCCTTGTGACTTTACAATCTGTGGCACTTTGAATGTAAGTACACCCTGAAGATTAAATTTGAAAACAAACAAGAAATCAACATTTTATGAAAACTTGTAATTAGGATTCTCAGAAACCAGAATTGCTTAAAAAATAGCTCAACACAGGAAAAGAAAAGAATAATTTATTTCGGGTTAGTAAATCATTATATTGGACTCTGAATTTATGTTTCTGTAAATGGAAGTAGAACAGGACTCATTTAATAAGCAGTTAAGATTCAGTAAATAAAGCAGAAGAGAAAAAATATCTCAAGTGACATTTTAAAGCTGTATTTTCATGATTTCTGGAATTCTCATTTTGAATCCCACATGATTTTTCTTAATTACTATCAAGACAAAATAGTCTAAGTACATGTAAGATATATAAATGTAAGGAAGAGGCTTCCTGTCACTTTTAAAGTCACTGTTGGTATTCTTTTGAAAAGTTTTGTGTTTAATGCTCACTGATGATCACTGTCTAGGAAGACAGTGTACATGAGCTGGGTTATTCTTACAGGCAAAGATTATTTTCTCTTTTTCTTTATTCAAACAATTTTTCATTAACATTATGTCTTGGTTTAAATAAGACAAATCTCCTTTATTGACACAAAGGAACAAATGATGTTTTTTCAAACTTTAGATAAATGGCAATCCTTATATAATGGTGGGCATTTCCTCTTTGGAGATTGTCACTGAATCAGGACATTCAAACAAACTCACCGCTAAGCTGTTCCCTGGGGCTAGGCTCAGTTTATCCAAAGCTATGCCTATTCCATGTGCTTTGGTCAGCAGATATGCAATCTTAGACAATAGCTTTTTCTGTGAACAATAGCCAGTATTAAGAATGTCATCAGATATAATGGCTATGAGTGGGACAATTCTCCTTTCTTATGAAAGCTTTCATAATGAGGCGGACAAAGTGTGTTTGTGTGTATGCACATGTATGTGTATGTTTTAAGAAAGATCCACCAGCATGCTGCAGAATCAGCCTGCTGGTCTCAGAAGAGCTGGCTCATGAAAGGTGCCATTTATAGTGCTTTCACAGTACCATAGAATGGAAACATTAGGTAATAGTGAAATCCCAGAGCTAGACTTACTAAATACTGAAAACGTACCCACATTACCATGCTTTATAGGGCTTTAGGGACTTCATAACAACAATCTGTGCAACTGCAGACTTTGTTTAATGAAAAAATAAATAGAAATAGTTACCCAAAAATTAGCCTAAAGACTGGTATTCCCTTGTTAGTGCCCTTTAATAATTTTCACTATGCCTCCATTTGCACTCTGTCTAGAAAATAAAAGGCTTATTCATGCACAAAAACACAGATCTGCCTTCTCAGTGAGATTTTTTGTAACATTTCTGTACCAGAATCAACTATAGCAGCTCAAGGTCTTTTTCTGAAAGAGGAAAAATGGTTAGCTGGATATTACATTACTTTCAGGAGATTTCTTCACTGTTGTATAATTTATCTGACAGTTGCCACAGGGCTTACATGCCGCTTTAGTTACCCTACTGATTTTTAAGGGATGGATATGCATGTGGAAATTAGGGGGGCATTCACTTTTCCCCCTAATTTCATCAAATTACATGCACTGTGATTTTAGATATATCACACTATTACACTGTTTCTCTTTTTGGCTTTGTGGAGACTTGTGGGTTCACTTTGCTTTGCCTTTAAGCAGTCCGAAGCATTCACTATTTGTATCAACATCCCAATCGACTGGTTCAGTCTGATCCGACCTCTAAATGGTGTCCTCCCAATAGCTCTCCTTCATGTTCTGTCATGTATTTATTTGGATTTTTCTTATCCAGAGGTATCAGAGCCAAAATTCCATTATTTCTCATTTTCTGTAAAAGGCTTCCTGTGTATTTTAAATTAAATAGATATAACAAAGAAAGCAATGTGACTTTATGCAGTTTCAGTGTGGGAGAAATAAAGACGTTGGCTGAAAAGATTGAAATATATCAGCCTTCCAATCTCAAGTGACCCTCACACAGGTACAGCACGTATGCCTTCTGGCTTTAGTGCAGACCAAATTCAAAAGATCAGCTTTTTTTTCTGACCCCAGATATGAGCATCTGGCTCAGAACAGCATCCTTTAGAATTTTGGCAATTTACAAAGACCTAGATTGGACTGGATTACAGATCGGAAACACTCGTCACAACTGAAAGGGCATTTTTGCCATCGGGCTAGTAGAAAACAGAAAGACATACAGCTGGGAAAGGAGAAGGCAAATTAAGGCTGCTTTTTCTCCTCCCTTGAAACCTATGATGTAAATATTTATACACAGGGCTGAGGGGAATTCTTGGGTCATCCTTCTACTCTATCTAAAAACATCCCTACATCTAAAAGGAGAGCTCACAACAGCGCCTAAGTTTAGGGGGGTGTTGATGTCAGAGTTCTGCTCTATTTACATGCTTTGGAAAAGTTCTGCCAAGTACCTGCTTATCATAAATCTCTCCTCTCCTGTCCCTGCCTTCATGCACTCTGCTGAAACCCTTGCAAGTTTCAGTGCAGAGTATGGAGGCACAAGTAGGTTATTCTGTGTATGAAAGCAGGGCTTGTCAAGGATGTTGAATGCACAGTCCTGGAGACCAAAATCCTCTGCAATAGAGTGCAGTGGAAAAAAAATGATACATCATGGAGAGCAGCACTGTCAGCTTGCTCGCTCAGACTTATGAGCTTTGTTGATTCTGAAGAAACAAAGAAACATCCATTGAGGCGAAAGGATCATTCATCCTTTATACCCAAGTTGTTGTCCAAACTGAAATTGCCAGATAGGCTGCTAATGAGATCCAGTTATGATTATGGCTTCTGCAATGCTGACAGATGTGAACTGTTCACCCAAAGAATATCCTGCAGGTTGTGTCACTTATAAAAGCTATCAGATGTAAGTCTTTGCTTCTGCTAGAGTACAGTAGATTTATACCTATCTGAAGATAAAATCCAGAAATTGCTGGATCCAACTCCTTACACTAGCAGAAGATTCTATCTGCATCATTCTTGGGAGCTGTTTGACTCATATTTTTGGGGGAGTCTCATTTAAAGCTCTGAGCCTTTCTTGTGCTTCACTATAGGAGTTTCTATGAGGAGTGTCACAATTTTTGCGTAAATGTTCTATGACTTCCTGTCCTCTTTGCTGTATTCCTTTTCACTTTGCAGAGTTATCATTCACCCTTTAAACAGATTTTCCTGTTACTGGAACATCTGCCCTATGAGGAAAAGCGGAGGGAGCTGGGTCTATTCAGCCTGAAGAAGAGAAGGCTGAGGGGGTAGCTGATCAATGTGTAAAAATACCTCAAGGGAGAGAGTGAGGAGGAGAGGGTGGCCTCTTTTTAGTGGTGGCCACTGATAGGACTAGAGGAAATGGCCACAAACCGAAGCACCAAAATTTCCACAAGAACTCAAGTTCCACAGGAACTTCAGAAAACATTTCTTAACAGTGAAGGTGACGGAACCTTGAAACAGGCTGCCAAGAGAGCTTGTGGAGTCTCCTTCTGTGGAGATCTTTAAAATCCGCTTGGATGCAGCCCTGTGCCACATGCTCTAGGTGAGCCTGCATGTGCAGGAGGGTTGGACTAGATGACCTCTGAGGTTCCTTCCAACCTTAAACATTGTATGATTCTGTCATTCTAAACATGCCTTTCTAGTCTTTTCTCAGTTTATACTTCTCGCCCTTTCCAGGAATGCTATTTTATAGATCATTTTCTGATCTTAAATACTGTCTGATCAGGCCACATGTGTGATGCGACCCAAACAAGACTGAACACTGCTCTACTTGAGGTCTTGGACAGCTACAGAACACATGATGGTAACTATGAAGGGCTTTCATAGCATTGCTTTTATCAATAAAGTTGAGTGGGAGGTAGGTGATTCTCTTCTCCTCAGCACTCCATTAAAGGAGTACAGATAGTCCCAGACACGTTTATTTTCATTATCTAATTCTTGCCTTGTTATTGAAACAGCAAAACTAGGTATTATTCAGAAAGGACTGTGTTATTCAAAGCAGTACACGGCAGTAGCAATGTCTATAGGTTTGAAGTCTGACTATTTTTCTTAAGAAAATCTGATCTCTGAACACAGACAACACTCAAACTGCATTAAAACTCCCATTTTCATGACAGCAGATATCTCTGAGCTTGTGTATTAATCTGGAACTTTCCTGTATCACAATGCCCCAAATGCACAGCTGTCAAATAGATTATTTCTGTGATTGATATAAGATGTATGGATATGACGTCAAGAAAAAGCTGCATTGTGGGACAAATGTCCCTAAGCTTTGGTACTATATTCCCAGAGAACTGGTGTATATTTGATTTTTTTTTATTTTGGTTTAATGCAGAATTTTTAGTAGAAATTATGTTCACTTACAGGAAAAACATAAAAATCTCTCAAAACTGCACTTGCAATTCATACAAATTAGATTTGCTTGATTACCTCTTTAATTAAATGCACATATAAACACATTTATGTAGAATGGGAGAGAATTCTGTCTTAGTCATAGTATAGTGGTTAATCATATATCTTGCATTCTACCAAAAGTAAACAAAAAGAGTTGATCTATAAAAATTAAAATTCATGAATGTCCTTTGAGGAAATTCCTGTTTTAAATATTTGTGCTTACAAATAAAATGCTGAAAGAAGTTTATAAATAGGCATTATCTTTTATTAATTTTATGTATTAATAAAAAAGTAAAACTCTCATATATTATATCAAAAATTTCCAATGTAAAAAAAAAAGAAAAAAAAAACCCTTTAGGCCTATAATAGCCTAGGTTCTCCTTTAGAATGAAAAATATTCATGTAACATTGTCAAATGATGTTAGCTTTTTATTGTATTCACACCAGATATGAAATGAAATGACAGATATTTTGTTATTAGTATCGAGTAACATCCTATCTCACTAGTTTTTCCACTGAAACGAACAGTTATTTGACTAGAAATTCTATTAGGTTCGTGTATAATGCATCGCTATAATGAGAGAAATACTAAGTGGAAATAAATAGATTACCTTTTCATTGATCCCTTCCCAAATTTGTCATTAAACTTAGACAACCTTAAGTACATATAATGAAGTTTGTGCAATCTGAGGTTGCAAAGATACTAACTACTTTTCAAAACATTCATCCCTAATTCCATGTTTTCTCTGTCATTATAGCTTAAAATAGTAAAAAGATATATGGCATTTAAGGCTCAGAAAGAGCTTTGGCCTTTGACCTTAAATGATCTTTCTATGGAGGCCCATGGTGGATTAATATTCGACAGTACAGTGACAGAGCAATACAAAAAATGTATTCATATTGACTAAGTCAGTGGATATTTCAGGTCAAAATGTCAGTAGTCTCTCATTTGACTTCCTGATCTGAGAAAGTTAGATTTAAGGTTATCTTGACTTTTATATTTTGATTTCTTGCCATATATGGCTTTGTCATTAGCTCTCTGGAATGCCTTTCACCCTCTCCCTTGAAAAATGCTAAATAAGTTCTCACTTTACCTACTGACTGAATAAGAGTAAAAAAACAACGGACAGCTGTGAGGCATCTGCGTGTCACACAAACAGTGTTGGCACAGTTCCTGTATTCAAGAGATCAGCAAGAGCCTAGTAAATAAGCTTTCTTCACTAAAGACCACTTTTGTCCATGATCATTGGAGCTGCGCTTTACTCGTATACCCTCTGAATTCCTCTTTTCTTCAGTAATCACACATGCCTAGCATGATGGCTGATTCTATTCTACAGTCCTGGGCCATGTAATTATGCGAGTAATTGGCAGACAAGATGTTGTGAATACCTGAATCTCAGGTTAATTGAAACTAACACCTGCCTGAACTATGCTGTTGTAATGGATGCAATAATAAAACAAGATCAGGTCCTATTGAATTGCATAATCTTTTCAAGGCAGGGTTTTTTGATCTCTCTTCTTTGATTTGGGGGCAGTGGCAAACTATAGTGTTATGCCTTTGTTGAAGCTTATAAGAGATGAATCTAGGACTGAAAATGAAGATCCTTCCAATTAATCTGCATTGAGAAAAATCAGTGAACACACCACTTCTGTGTCTTTCAGTTTAAAAAAAAAAAAAGAAACAACAGCTACAGCTGCCAACACCACTGTAGTCAGTAGCAACATTACAGTTCAGCCTAGAATAACCCAAGTTGTTACCCTGGTAGTGATACAAATGTGGGATTCATGAAACCTGGAATTGGCTTCATGAGGCCCAGTGTGACCAGAATTTTCACTGGCAGCATTAGACATCAAAGCAGGGTAAGTGCTAAAGGGTTCCACAGAAGGCATTATTCAAGTGTGGTTGGGATGAGCCTGATTCACAGTTGCATTGTCTCCTGTGTTGTTATAGTCTGAGGGCAATTCACTTAGATGTTTCCTGTGTTACTTACATATTTGCAAAGCAGTGATAAGATTACACAATCCCTATAGCATAGATAGGCAGATAGATAGGCAGACAAGCCCATCAGGCAGACAGACAAGCAGATCTCCTTCTGTCAGAAGACCAAAGGATACAGTAAGAAGACTTCCAGGTCATAGAGAAGCCTTGAAAACAAGTATCTTAACTTTACACAAAACTTCTCATACCAATGAGATTTCCTTTGTACTTTTGCTGAGACCACAGCCATCTTCCTTCTTTAAAATTGAATGACATAGACAATTTTAAACACAATTTTATTTGACAACTAGCCTCTTCAAATTATTTAATAACTTATTTAAGACCTCAACCACAAGGGGAATACTGAATTAGAGCAGTGGCAACAGAATCTGGTATGTTTAGGAAGAAGATTATATTCCATAGATGCCATTCAGAGCAGAAGCCAGGACTTGATGACTGAAAGTGTTCTATTTTTCTAAGTTAATCAAGATATGACATTTCTATGTTAGAATGCACAATATTGATCCATATATAATTGCTATACTACTTTTCTGAAAAGGGAAAGCTAGTAGAAGAAATATTAAAAAGTCAAAAGTAGGCAGAAGATTTGGGATTTTCAAAAGCCTATGGTCCTCAGATTATCTGGGTAAGGAATCTTATTACAGACCTCTGTGAGAATAGTGTGACCACCTCTGATGTCTCTGAAAATCACAATCAATTTGTTTATCTCAGGACTAATGGAGGGAAAAAGATTTCAGGAATGAAAAGATTTTACTGTAATGACCTGAAGCAAATGAGGGAACAAAACGCCTGCTTCAGAAGTCATGGGAGTCATGAGCACAGCAATTAAGTGAAAGAAAGAGAAGTGAGGAGGAGGGAGTTTGGAAAGCAGAGTTCCCAAATTTCAGCAGCTATATAGTTTCTGCTTTTAACATTATGGCTGCAAAAGAAAGGTAATGTAAATTGATGTATTTTTCCAGGAGCATTTTGAAGGCCATGAAAGCTCAGAAAACCCAATAACATTTTAGATGGGGACAAGGAATTAAATGTGGGTTATTGAATCTCTCCTTGAGAATCACACAACTCTAATAAAAGGATGTAATTAAAGTAACAGGAATATTTCATGATCAAAGATTAGTGTAGCTTTATCAGCTGAACAAGCCTGAGCATGTTTATCTGCTCAGTATCTTCAACGTCCCTTTCAGCAGGACTGTTTCCACAATAATTCTTACTGTATTAATTGTTTTGCCTTAGAGGGTATGATTTTTTTTCAAGTTGAATCCTGTCTGAGTAGCTTCTGTGATGTCTTTGTTTACACCTTCGGATCCCTCCTTACCCATACTGATGTTAGCAGGATACTCACATAGCCAAAAATCTGACCAATGACAATACCTAATTCTTTTATTTCAGCACCTCACAGTGTGATATCCAGACAATCAAAAAGTTGTGAATACTTCTTATATCTATTAAAGCACCCGTATGTGTCATCACAAGGCCTAATGCTTGTTACTTTACTTGAAGGAGACTGTATTTGCTAATATTTTACCGAATTTCAACGTTCAATTTACTGTCAATCTTGTGGAGATGGAACATTGAAAATAGATAGAATACTAGATGAAATTAGTTGTATATGGGACATGGAGTTAATCTGACTCAGCTACCTCAGCTACCAAAAAAATACCATATACTGATTCTAGCTGGGTTTCACCAAGAGACATCTATGGAGCCCCCAAGTGCTCTCTTATCAAGGGTGCTACCCTTTTACACCATCGTCTCTCCTGTAGAAAAGACAGGAGTGTAGGTGTCCTTTCCATCACATGTCTTCTGGTACGAAATACAGGGAGCAGTGGAAATTAAATATTTTAGTAGATATTTGACAACAATAGTAACTAATCTCTAAGGTAATTCCTTGAAAGATTTCAAATGCTGAGGCAATGGGGAGGGTTGAGACAGAGATTGGGGGGAGAAAGCCACTGCACTGCTGGGAGAGACATAGCTATGTTTCAGTCAAATCTGACCTACTTTAATGAAATCAGGTCATCTGTGAGCTCTTCATTACCCCCAGACTAAACAGTACAAAACACAGCAGCCAACGTCTCTGCCTTTTCAGAGTACCGCTAATTCTCATTACAACATTGTTATGTATTCCTTAATATGTATTGACTTAGTCATCTGGCCACACCAAACCTGGTAAACAGTGTTGGGGAAGGAAGTAAAGTAAACATGATTACTGACTTAAAAAAAAAAAAAAAAAAAAAAAAAAAATCCCTAGGATAAACACAGCCATGCCTCCAGAATGTCTCCTCAAGGGAACAGGGAAACAAAAGGAGACACAACTGTCTCACAGCATTAGCCCTGATGGATGTAGCTCACCTATTACACCAGCAAATGCGAAACTGTTACCAGCGATGCTAACAGGCAGAGTGGAAGCTGGAGTCAGGTGGAAACCAGTACCGTAGGCTCATGCCCAAATTCTGTCCACCGTGCTAAAAACTAGGAAGGTGATGACCTCACAACAGCAACAATAACAGTGTTGATAAAATTTTAACATATTGCCCATGTGTACATTTCTATGCATATAGAGAGAAATGTTGTATGTGTGTGTGCAAGTATTGGAGTGTTCCCACACATATATTTTATAGGTATTTATTTATCTATTTGTTTGCATCCCAGTATGTTTGTGCTTTTCCACAAACTGCACAATGCCTTTAGACGCAGAAGTATGTGTGTTTGTGTATTTTTAGCTGTATTTTCATATTGATCTATAGACATAGGACATAGGCATACACCTATATAAAAAGCTTATATAACTTTTTACCCACAGGCATATCTTTTGCTATTATCATATTAAACCTATTTATAGTAAGTGCATGTGTCTACAATGAATAGTGTTTATGTGTGGAATAAGCGGTTGTACATCAAGAAGAAATATTCATTTCTTATTAAAGGAAGCAATATATTATATTCCTGTAGTTCATGATAAAAATGTTATGTTTGCATTTCTAAATACACACATTTCTTAATGCATGTATTTCTAAATAAATTATTTAGAAGACCTTTTATGATCATTTTGTTTTGGCCATTGGAAGTGCCAAAGCAGTGACACCTAGCCTTCCTCCACCATATGGGTGTCACAGGTCCTATGTACATGGGTCCATTGTCATATCTACCCACCTTGTGTGGACATCTCCAATTCTTTAGTCAGTCTCAAAAGGCACTGGATACTAGCGTGTGGGCAGATGAATTGAGCCTTCAGATTCCATTTTCTATAGAGAGCTATCATGAAAATATTTGAACAATCTTTTTTTTTTTTTCCTGGTTTGTCATCTATTTTTAGTAGGGCAGATTTTGCTACTTAATGCAGACCTCTCTTTCTTCCTCCACTGTCTCACAGTTCATGCTAAATCTTAGCCTATCTCCTGCTGTGGGTTCTCCACATACATCTGTCTGTTTTGCACTAATACATTTATGTATGTTCTCCACATACATATGTCTGTTTTGCACTAATACATTTAGATGAAATAAAGACTTACATGGCCTCAAGGCCATGCCAGACTTTATTTGGCAATGCCAAGTTAGGACAGTTTGCATAGTCCTTATCTCTCTCACCTTCATCTAGCTTGCTCCTACCTCTACTGCAAGCCCAGTGTTGTGCTGAGAGAACTGAATACACTGCCATACTCCGAAATATGAGCAGACATCATGGTCTAGATTACATGTAAATCCACATATAAATGCTGTTCAGTGTCCTAGCCTTTGTAGTGGAGACTTACTTAAAAAAAAAAAAAAAAAAAACCACTATGTCAACTGGATATAGGAAAGGGCAGCTCTCAAGAGTCCAGATCAATGGGGCATCTGGAATATTACAAAGTTTGTTGCAATGTTCAGGTTTTTAATATATGAGACATTGCAGTATCTGGAGGGCTACCCATTTCTACCTTCGACTCTCTTACAGCCTCTGCTGCTACCCAGACCTCTTCTCATATGTTTTTCAGCCAGCTGAAGCTTCTGTGTCATCTCCATGTGGTGGCTTTATATAAGTTGAGAAAGCTGAGAGAAGCAGAGGAGTGGTGAGACAGTCAGAAACAGGTGATATCTTATGTTCTTTTAATAGATGGCACAGGACCTTTTGGGAATTCAATAATGTTCAGAAAATCTAGCAATGCTAGGATGGAAAAACTAATAGCTAATAGCTATTATCTATGTTCATACAAATGTCCTTTGTTTTCTGAAAAAGCTGGTAATAAGGAGGTGCTGAACCTCTTCCATTGGCTGAAGTGATCCCTTCTCCGAAGGAGGTAGGAGGAGGGTATAAAAGGCGAAGGTAGGTGGGACAGTAATTAGTATCTGTAAAAAACAGCTTTAAGTAGCATACTTCATGATGGGATTTTGGCAGACAAATATTGACAGCCCTCTGATGTTGCTAAGCTAGCAGTGCCTTGCAGCAGAACTGGAATGTGTGAGCCAACAAAAGCCTGCGTATGGACAGCACAGAGCATCCTTGCCCTCAGCAGCACCCTTCAGTGCTGCTACACAGATCAAAGACAAGGATTTCCTTACACCATTTGCTCCTTCCAGTGGAATAAGTCTGCTTGGGTTTCTATTGTTTTTCCTGTTGAAGAACAGAACAGAATAGAGATGGTGGAGGTTTTTTTTTCCTTTGGAGGAAGTAAAGTCTGAAGAGCATTCTTCATCACTGGGGAGAACTCCTGAGATGCTGTTCATCCACATAGGAGCAGATCACACACTGGTCCCTGCATGTACTGCAGCTCCAGCAGAGATTGCGTCTGAATCCACATTGTACCAGGCCCCATAACCTACCTGATGCTTACCTCATTTACAGGAGAATTTCACCCCTGTGGGCCATGAGTCCACACATATGTTGATGTAGCCCTTGACAAAATGTTGTCTTGTTCTAAGTGGAAATCCTATATATGTTATATATATGCTAACTGATATATATGTATGTATGTATATATAGTCATATATATTACTATAGATACTAACAATGATACTAAGCATACAGATCAAATTAACATATATTCACAGTATTTAGAGCATATATATTTTTTGATAGTAATTTGTAAACATCACAAATCATTGCTGTGGATGTGTTCTATAATATTCATGATATGACTTGTTAATCACTTCTATACTCAGCAAGAGAGATGAACATATTGTGCTGTGTGATTATACATTGGCTGAGGCAATTTTCTGAAGGAAAATGGATGGAGAGGAAGTGAAGAAAAACCAAATCTGCATTTCTGAGGAACTGATCTAGGGAGAGAACTATCAGAAGTTATTTACAGGGATAACTTTTATTCACAAAAGGCTAGTCCTCCTGAGCTCTAGAAAACTGGAGAGAGCTCCGGAGGCAGCTCCAATCATGAACCTAACACAGACGCTGTTAGTTGTCCCTGAAAGATACTCTTTTCATTGACCCTATGTTACAGTTTCATTTCACAATATTTCATTTTGTGTTTGTGGAGAGGGATATTTGATTTTTGGATGAAAGTTTTTGACTTCCAGGCTAAAAATGGCAAAGATTAAGAAAAAATAAACATAGATATCTCTTCATTGAATTTTTTTTCCTGAACATTTTCTAGAATTTGGTTCTTTCCAAATACTTCTGAGAAATACTCAACAACAATGCATACATATATCCACATATACTGAAGAGTGTATCTGTGGGATACATATATATAATCTCATATTTAGTCAGTCTTTGGAAAGCTACCAACAGTCTGCTAGATGATCAGGATTGTCCATTTCAGATAGCAGAAAAAGACATGAGAAAATATAGAAATATTTGAAAAAAATCATAGAAACAAACACAAAAACATCTCTTGCTTTCTTGGAATGTGAAAAAAAATACTAAATAAACAATTTGTGAACACAGTAACAAAAGTCAACACTTAAATCTGTGTGGCTTCTCCCTGTGTCTATTTATTTTTCTGTCTCCAAATATTAAATGCAAACTTCAATACAAAGCCAAGAATTAGGTTCCATACATGGAAATGCCTTGGTGATTGTAAAAAATAATGTCGTGGTGTCTCTAGCTGGGAGGTTTGGAAGAAAGGGAAATAAAAAAGAAGAAAAAAAAAGGAAAAAAAAAAGGAGGAAAAAAAGGAAACTGTTCCACTTCATCTAGCAGTGCCGCAATACATCACTCCAATTAAATCCCAGCCAATAAGCAAAGGGACGTGTTAAGTAAAATTCATGAGCTTTGAATGCATGTGAATGAATATGCCAATCAGTATCAATGCCACCCATTCATCTGGTGTAACACCATGGTGATGACAATGAGCTTGAAACCAGCCTTTGTTGTCATCAGCTGTGCAGGAGTTGCCACAGCCCCAGCCTGGATCAAATGTGTGGGACATTTAAATCTTCAGCATGGCACCAACACACAGAACATCTTATTCATGCCAAAAAAAAAGGAGCTATAATCAGCCTCTGAGTAAATAATTCAGGATCAGTTCCTCAAGGGACACAAATTGTCCTTTTCAAAATGACCAAAAAGTTATTCCTTTCCCTTCTGGATTTTACTATATGGACCCAAGGGTGGCATTTTTCAACTGTATAATATACTTGTCACTTTGGAAAACCTCTTGCTATAAAAGTGTCTATAGTTGAGATTGCTGTGGGCCTTAACTGATATTGCAATAGGAATATCTTTGTGGAGACCCTGCATCTCAGCCCTTTTGAACGCTTACCGTGGCAGATGGCTAGCTCTCACTGCTTTTACAATAACCATTTCATTTGTGATGCTTGACCTGAATTCCATTCCTTGTTTTAAAGTGTGTCTCAGTTCTCAAATGGTATTTCACAGAATTGCTATTTCCATAGTGTTTCCACATGCTGTTCTCCAAATAACACATTTGCCCATAAAACAGGGTGGAAGAAAAGAATACGGAACTAAGTGTCACAATAGAAAATGCTTAATCTAAGAATATATATCCACATACCAATGACAGCTTTATTTTCTTTGAATCTAAATCATACTAGTGGTATTTTCTTACATATCAATTTATTTCACTTACTTACAGATCACATTGTATTTTGAGTGCTTTGTGCTATGAGTTACAGTTACTTTCTACCACTATATGCTTAGTAGATATAACATTGTAAAGCTGAAATGCTATCCTGAAGAGATAAGCCTGTGAGGGTGACATGCACTCAACTTCTTTGAAAACATTAAGTATGTATACTTTCAGCAAAAGATCCACATAATAATGAACATGTTTAAAAAAGATGTGGCAACTACTACATAGAATTGATATTTCTCCACTTTCCCAGTGCGTATTACCTCCTGCTTGCTTTCTTTGCACATCTCCAAGGTTGCTTCTTAGTGATGGGGTAGGAAATTCATGCTAAGAAGAAAGCAAGTGGGGCTTTTCCTGAGTTCCATGTTTGCCTGTGTAGCATATAACAGAAACCGATCTGGTTGGAAGAAGGTTTGTTCTGATGTCTCTTCTTTAGCTATTTAAATCCCAAGCAGAAGGAGCTAGAGAGTGTATTTATAATTACTATACTATACTTAAGTATATATTTAAGAATATTAAACATGATTCCTAGATTTGTAAAGAAAAGTACTAATCCTTTACCATTCCTTCTCATCCCCTGGAACTAGGTCTGCAAAAGTCCTTGCAACAAACCCAGCCTTGATAGACCTATGAGGCACATTGCAGCACATGTACTCTCACCTTCTTTATGGAAAAAGATGTGCTTCTTTAGACTCAAGGTGAGTACTAGATTATTTCCTATTATAACTGTGACTATAGATTATGATGTTGTACAGTCAAAAATAACCCAAATTTACATAAAGCATGCAGCTCTAAACATACATTTAATTCCTTCTTTGCAAGGAAAGGTGTTTGATTTCATCGTTTGGGACATAAATGATAACCTCATGTGTCACTAGTTTCTAGTACGTAACCATGCTAGTGCCACCAAGGTAAAAACAGTTCATGGACATCTGAAGCTGATGAAGGAGAATTCAGACAGTCGTCCCCATAGGAAGGAGATATTTAAAGTGTTCAGTGTCATAGTGGAACTTTTGATGGTTAAAGGTGCATATCCACAGTTCCTAAGCCTTAGGAACAATAATGCACTTAGAAAGTTCCTCTTTTCCTCATTTGCAATATGTTCTGATATTATATCTATCTATCTATCTAAATATACATGAAAAATACTTTCTTCCATTTGTTACTTCGGACAGTATCTCAGTGCAATGCTATCTTTATGCATTTGGAAAATAGCAACACAACTCGCATGAAGCAATCAATTTTGAAGAAAGTCTAGGTTTCATGGAGTACTAAGTTGCTCCACTTCCTGTCACAATCTGATTAGATTTGCTCTCTGCTATTATTCTACCAAATATTATTCCAACACTCCCGAGAGTGTTGTGGGAACTGGCAGATGTCATAGTCAAGCCGCTCTCCATCATCTTCGGAAGGTCCTGGAGAACAGGGGAGGTGCCAGAGGACTAGAAGAAAGTCAACGTCACTGCGGTCTTCAGTAAAGACAAGAAGGTGGACTCGAGCAACTACAGGCCGGTGAGCCTCACCTCCATCCCTGGAAAAGTGATAGAGCAGCTCATCCTGGCTGCTGTCTCCAGACACATGAAGGAGATGAAGGTGCTCAGGAGTAGCCAGCATGGATTCACCAA
>JAUBOD010000168.1:624439-641665 GCA_032353885.1 Nothura maculosa
TGTTCTAGGTGTGCCCGCTGGAGTGGGAAGGTTGGACTAGATGATCTCTAGAGGTCCCTTCCCACCTTGAAGATTCTGTGATTCTGTGTATTTTCGAGATACATTGAATGAAGCAATTATTTGATTGTAAAATGGGAAATTTTCCAAATATATTGAATTATTTATGTAGTATCATGGACAATTTTACTTTTCATTTTCCATACTATTTTGGAGTAGCATTATAATATACACACAGATTAACACACATTTTTGTAATATTGTAATAGTTTAACCCACAAAGACAAGGCATTATCTTATTTATATATTTTTATTATTGTTCTTGGGAATGTGATTATATTCTAGGAGGCAAACTTAAGTCTCCAAGTTAGTTGGAACTTAGCTACACTGATGTTCTGATTCACCAAAATACTTGCTTCGATACTGAGGCTTTTTTTTTTCTCCCAAAATTCACTGTGCTCTTCTACTGTATCAGAAAACAAAACAGGTTTCTCTCCTTTAGCATTTCTCTTCTTCCTCGTTAACAGTAAATTACAACTTACAGTTTATGAACTCCTTCCACACCCCTGACCTAGCTACTTTGGTTTGTGAAGTGCATTAAAACCATGATTTATCAACATATGATATAGTTTCCTTCATCCTTCATCCTTTTTTTTTTAGTATAAATTCACCCTGGGGGTGTAATTGCTGTGAAGTTTCTGCTAAGGCTCCACCAAAAGCTCCTCTGATGCCCCCCTTCATACTGTCTGCAAGAGCTTGCAGAGAAGGATGTACCAGCTCCCTGAAGATAGACACATGATTCTACTAGGTTTAAGGTAAGTAATTACATATCTCCTCAGCCTCCCACCATTGCTGTTCTCAGCCTGCAGTAAATAACCAGCAATTCCCTGTTAGGTCTTCTAGAGTTCATTCAGGTTGAAGCTACCTCTGCCTCCTTTTATCAGTTGTGTTACCCCATGCTTCATTTTGTATCCCATCAAGCTTCCATTTGAGCTGGATCCAGTCTTAGATATTTTTTTGCAAGGGATAGTTCACTTGAAGAAGAAGCTTCCTACACACTTTCCTGTGGACTGGGATCTGAAAGATCTGAAGCACAAAGATTGTCTTTTGCTTTCAGAAGATAAGAATGTCTGTATCATCAAATGACATTCATTAAGCACAACTTGTTTCCATCAGTGGCCAACAGTGATGCTATGGAAAGAGATGGCAGTGTAAAATATGTTTTATTTTCTACAACAAAAGTTTCCAACCATCAGCAGTTTAATTGCTGCTTAAGACCCAATATTTTCTAAAATGATGGAGTTGCAGCTTGAGGGAAAGACACAAAATCGCACCACGTGTTTTGCTGAGATGTAGCTCAAGGTGTTCTCAATTCCAAGTAGACTCAAATGAGTGTGTGATATGTAGTGGTGGATCTGTAGGGTGGCAGTGGCACAATTTCATGCATACACAATGCCTGGTTTCATTAAAACTATTCAGTAAAAATCATGCATTTTGGGCCTTAATTCAATAATTTTATATTTTGGCTTAGATTAATGTGTTTAAAACAGATTTAGGCTAAAAATAAATGCAAGCATGTCCTTAATAAAAATAGTTTAAAGAGGATCTTTTCACATTGGGTTAGTCAAGCTAGTTAAAAAATATAATTTCACTTAAAATGATGTATCACTATGTATGTAGATAATGAAAATGTCTAACTGAGAGCAAAATATGCCCTCAGGAACATGTTAAAATATCCAATTAATCACAGTAGTACAATAACTTGTCCTCACCCTCAATGATAATATGAATTAGTCTACCAGCTCTGATAGCTAATAAAATCAAAATATTGCACTATTTTTTTCAGCCACAGAATAAAATATACAGACTGAAACTACCCACCACCAGTAGATCAAGGAAACAAATACTTATCCTAATTCCTTCTGAAAATATGAAGACCATCCATTTCATGAAATTCACAGAAAGTTTAAAATATTGGACTACTGCACATAAATTCCCACTTCCTTTACTTTTCCATTATGCATTTCCTAAAAGAAAACAGAGTAATAGAAGAGAACAAACAGAGAAAAGTCGCAGGAAGATTAAAATTTAGTGCAGCACTCCTTTCCTGCACTTCAATCTTCACCAGAGAAAGTCTTTTGTTTATTATTAACACATGTAACAATGCACGTGAATACACTAGCATAGGTGAAGCTGCAAGTCTAATTCTCTCTTCAGAGACCTGCCACATCAATTAAGAAATGGCTCCTGCTTTCATTCTGAAACTTGAAATGCCACGCTGAAAAACTAAGCATTGCCATCATCACATTAACATTCAATTCAGCCTTTCCTGGACCTTTTGCCATGCCTTAAGGTCATTTACAGCAGTAATAATAACAATACTAGACACTCAGCCAAGCTAATGTTCAGCTAAATCTACACTACAGAGTAAATCATTCTGTGGGACAATGAGCAATATAGGTTTCCTTGCTTGGAAAAGATAGAACATTTTAAACACTTGGTCTAATACTCAGGAATCAGCATAAAAACTGTACTAATCTATTTTTAGTGTAAGACCTAAATAAATTATTTGATTCACTTTTCTTTTACGATAAAATTCTGCTAGCTCTGCCTGTCTTCACTGGAAGCTGTGGGGTATTCCGTGCCCCTGAGGAACCGTTTTCTAGGTGGTAGATTATTTTAATTGCTTCATCTCAAGAATTTTAGTTCAAAGCAAATATTGCAAAATATTGCTTTTAAAATCCCTTACAGTTTAAAGATATTAATTTTCAATGAATTCATGCAACTTTTGTGTTTTGCTTCTGCAAATATTCAAAATAATAGTTTGGCAACCAAGGATAATTAGAAGTATTAAAGAAATTACATTTTAAAAAAGAATTTACAAGAATTTACACCAGAAACTTTAGTTGAAAAATAATATTCACCCTATATTCATTCTTGCGTTCATATAAAAAAGCTGCAATCTCAATATCTGGGAGCAATACATCAAAACTCAGCTCTCCAGCACCCTGATCCAAAGCTAAGATGCAAAGTTATCTATCCTTTAAGAATCAGACAAACCCTAGAGAGAGCCTCTCATAGCATTTAGACTCTATAAAACAGATTGTATAAAGAACAGGAGGATAGCAAAAGCTGAGACAAATAACATAGCGTACATCACTTACTGAGGAAGTTGGAAAACAGAGAGCTTTCTCTCAGAACTGATACTTCTAAAATTGCAGTGTTTTGCAAAACATAGCTATATACATTCTCTTTCTGAATTCACCTCACCAGGTCCCTCCATGATCAGTGGAGATATAGTCAGTTCAGTCCACAGGGTTTATAGTTATCTGACCAAATGTATGCATATACTTTAAGATGAATTATGCTGTACACTACATGGATAGTAATGGCTAGATCTCCATTGACTACCAGGAAATTCGAATATGTTTAGCCAGGGAGTGAATACTGCTCTTCTAGACACTACTCAGTAAATAAGATGAAGCTTACTCAGTTTGGCATTCAGTTCATCAATTAATCCATATGATCTTTCAAATATTAGAGTCTGTATGTACACACTGCCTCAGGTACAGGCTAGCACGGTTGGGGATTTCTTCTACTATCTGGGAAATATGGACACTGCTGCTCTGCACATAGGTAATAAATCTGTTCCTTCCAGGAAATAAGACATATACATGCCATGGCCTAGATACACTTAGCTTAATATAAGCAGATCAACAGTAGCCAGATGTGTAAGACTTCTGGAGATTTTAGTGGAAATTGGGAGACAAAAATTTTCTGGGCAGAAAAGGAGAAGTGTCTGGGAGATTCCTCATAGCCCAAAAGAGATCAGTGAGGTTATTATTCTGAGCAGAAGATTTCCTCCAACTTTAAAAAACCACAAGTATTCCTCTATAATACACCTTCTGGATAAGATTTTCTCAGGGCTACTGCCTTCAGCTAGCCTCTTAGCAAAAAAGTGTAGTGAAAAAAATAAGATGTATTTCACGTCCTATAGATAGCTCTATCAAGAATATCCAAGTTTTGTTTTTTTTTTAATATGGAGCATTAAAGTCATCTTACAAGAGCAAACCCTTGCATTGTTGGTGTGTATAGAGGTAATTCACATTTGCTTTTTCACATTGTGATTCTTGAAAAGATAGCCAACCAGCAGCTGAAAATGAAGACAAACTGAGCAGCTTGTCATGATTTTGTAGTATTTGTGCAAAGTCAACAGCTTGTGTCATCAGTGATTGCCTATTCCACTTACTACTACAACTGCAGTAGACAGTGCTGGGTCTGCAAGCACTAAGAAAATAAGAACCTATGATGCTAAATATGTTAAGGAATAGTAAGCCACAACTATTTCTGGTAGACCCAGCGTATACTATTCGGTGCAATTATGTAAAATAGTGAAATGGTAATTAGCAACAAAGTTTGGTACATGTGAGCTTTACAACATGATTCATATATCTAGAGATAAGATTTTATTAGCCTGTAATTGATGATTAAAGCATGAAATTTTTGCAACACTTTCCTCTTGGTAGTTGCAGAGATTGCTGTTGCCACTTTTCACCATCAGCAGTCAATTCCTGAAGTTGTAACACATAGTGTTAGAAAAGTTGGAGTAAGAGGTTTTGTAGCAGTCAAGTAGCCAAGACAGTTGAGCAGCCAAGATAAGTTTAAAATAATATGAAGAAATATTAGATGTCTCAATTCATAATTTTTTTTACAGATGTATGGAATCTGTGTGGAAGTTCCCAGTAAACAAAAAGCAAAATTAACACACAATTGAAAAAAACAAAATTTAGACAAAAATAACGACAAAAGCAAAGAAAAAAAGAAGAGTAAGGATGAAAGAGAAGTTGAGGACAAGAGAAGGAAGGAAGGGCAGAGGAAGGGAAGGAAGAACAGAAGAACAATAAAGAGAGAAGGAAGAGCTTCATTCATTTTTATATCAGTGTAGGAGATCAATTTGTTTTGTGAAGCTAATTCAGTGGTATTCAGCGGTATATCCATATTCAGTGGTATAAACTCATCGATTTAAATTTGTTCCACGTGTATAATGGCATAAAAATTGAAGGACAATGCAATGACTATATAAAAGATTTAAATTCAAATGATATAATTTTAATGTATTTTAAATTAAAAAAAAATGCTGTATATTGATAGCGATTTCAGAGATCATAGCTAGACTTAAGCAGCTGGTTGACTAACCATGTGTAAAAGTGTGCTTACCTGGCTATCTGGGGCCATTTAGAACTAGTGCCTTAGAGTAGAAGTGAATAATTTACATCAGTGTGATTTTTTGAAGTAGTTCTTGCAGATTTTGGACAAAAATGTTAATGTGAGAATAAACTTGGATTCTGCCACATGTCTATACACTGGTGGTATCTTGTCTTGTGCAAATCAAACCTGATAAGCCAATGATAATATTCTAATGGCCTTGGGAGGACTTTGGGTCTGGCCCTCTACAAAAGCCATGCTAACATAAGTGTGACTTTTGCCAGAGAAAGGTTTCACTCAGTACAAAAAAATAGCAAAATAGAACATCAGCATAAGTTATTCTTAGTCTGTGTTTATTCTATATTAATATATCTTATTTTGATAAGGTGCTAGTACATAATGTTGCTTAATGTGACTTTTACTCTCTGCCCAAATAAGAAATGTCCTTGTGAGACAGTTTTTAAGACTGTTCTAAACAGCTTCTACAACATTGTGAATGTGAAGAGATTCTGTCTCCAAACTCATGGATCCTCTCACAAAGATGGAGATACAGGCCCCAATTTGAGGTTTATTTAGATCCTTCCAAATGTCCTGCATAGCTCAGCCAGTCCAACCTAAAATTAATGGGTTGGCTTCTACCATTTATATATAGACCAGGAAGAATTTTATTCTTTACCTAATTTCAGAGAAATCCAGCCAGGTTTAGATTTTTTTCAACCTACATGAGGGCAGGAAAATCTTTTCCAGTTTTCTGCTTTTTTATAGAAACAGATATTCTGCATCAGGATAGGATAAGTCATTTAGTTTGCTGGCATTGCTGTCAAGATGATACTTTTTTATTCAGAGAGAAAAATGTTTTTTAAACAGATTTCAGTGGAGATTATACAAAAATGCATCTGACAGCTGGCTTTGATGTACAAAGAAATGAAGGTAGAATCTACAGGGTTTTTTTAAGAAAAGATTATATCAGTCTTTGTATAATGAACACAGAATTTCTCAGTATGATTAACATGTCTTTCAGGGTAGATAAAACAGTCTTTCAGTGACGCACCTACAAAGAGTAGATACACCAATCTGGGCATGCTATAAGCATAAGCAATACAGTGGGGCAAATAAATTTGCTAAGGAAATACAAATATACAAATATGCAGAAACATAAAAATAATTTGGATTTTCCTTAATGCTTTTGAACCAAAAGAGTGCAATAGAAGATAGTATATTGGGTAACTGAAAAGAAAATGATAAAAGATTACATATATGTGGAGGTCCTTTGAAATGATGGTATGTCCATTTTGTTTAGGACACATTAGCTATTTTCTCAGCCCTTTTTAAACAATTATTTATTTGATTGTTCCTTCACTTCACTGAAACAGACTCCATGTCTACAAGTTCTAAGGATACCTTTTCCTCCCTCAAAATATTCATTATTTTCAAAACTAATGATACTCAAAGTAAAGATCCCTGAATGGTCTGCTTCATATAGAAGTCTGGCCATTTTGATGAATTTCTTGTCTATGAAAACCAAGTCCAGAATACCTGAGTTCCTCTATGCAGTATCTTACAAAATTGCTTTGTCTGGTAAAATTCATTAAACATTAGCTCTATGGTACAGAGATGATCTTTTGGAGAAATTTAATTGTAGACACAATGCATATCCTATGAACCATCCTGAGAGCCAGGGGGTAAGTTGGTCGGCATCTCATAAGCTTTCCAAAAACATTTTTATGACTTATCTATGAGGAATGCACATTTTATTTACAGATATAATATATGTATCTGATTAGATTGTAATAGTGCTTAAAATTATCTTACTTCATTGCTATATAACTTTATTATTGTGTTTGAAAATGGTACACAGCCAAACAGGACTAAGGTTTTAACGAGAGCCCTAAAGATGCTAAAACAAACCACGGCGCTTTGGAGAAGAAGCTGTGTTTAGGAATTTATTTGGGAGTATCCATCAGATTTCTGTCTTATCTCTGCTCCTGAGGCCTCACCATACCACTGCACCATAAATCTTAAATTGTAATAGTAATTTAAGAGTGATAGTAGCAAATAGCACCAAAATAGTCTTCATGCCTTTCTATATCTAGCAGTAGTCAAAATGCTGTTCTGAAGATTTTAGAAATTAATTTTGAGATAATGTTTTTGATTGGAAACTAACTACTGTGGAATCTCAGTTTTAATGAACAGCAATCAACTGATTTTCTTATTGATACTATCTGACAAACCTACTCTTCCGTGTCCTTTGGTATGTTTTTTTTTCCTCTGCATTTCAGACTGAGAACCCTTGCTGGATATCTAGTGTAAGAAGCAGAATATGCAGCAGCTTTTACTTCAGTGTATTATCTGATTTGATAATAATAGACACAGCTAAAAGTTAAGATCCTAGATCATAGTCTGTTTCAGGGAAAGCTTGTGAGATGCTGACCAGTATACCCCTCATTGCAGCCACCATTTAAAGATGCAAGATATTTGCCATTCTTTTTCCAGAAAGGCAAAAGGGCTATTGGTCAGCATATGTTAGAAGTTAAAAAAATCAATCTTTTTTAAAAACACATTTCGAAAAGAATCTGAGCTCGCTAAGGTCATCAATCCTCTAGCCCCTCTCTGCGGTCCTCCAGCATAAATTAATTGCTGCTTATAAAAACACCTATGAATTAAAATAAATTTAAACATAAAACTTAAGTTTGATTACCAGTTCCTGATATGTAGACACAGCAGCAATGTAGGTTGGCTTGAAAATACTGGCAATATCTTCTGTTAATAATTAAAGACATGAATTACTGAACTTTTTAATAAATAAACAAGTCACTTTTGCTTTCTTTTATTTTTATTACTTGTGTCTAGTATAACACCTTTCTCCCCAAAAGTATAATAACTGAGAAAAGAACCTTCAGAATCTTGAGATCTTGGACAGTTCTTACAGTGTTAATTTCTGAATCTTTTTTTTTGGAGAAAAAGAATTATTATTTGAAAAAGGTAGTTCACCATCTCAGCCTGCTCTTTGTGCAGTGGTATATTCCAAATTCCTTATCTAGTAATACTGAAAAATCTTTTTTTTTTATTTTGTCACCATTTCTGAATTTTTATGAGCTACCATAAAGTTTCATAGGAATTGTAGTTCCTGGTCTTTTAAGTTTTCAGTTTCCTTTCTGAATCACTTTCCTCAGAGACAATACTTGTTTGGACAAGACATATCAATGCCTCATATTTATGAATTAAAATAAAAAGAAAAATCATCCAGTCCTATTCAAAGTATTAGAATTTATCCAAAGTGCATATACGTTTTGTCTTAGTGGAATCAAAATACTTTCCTTGCCAACAGATTCTGCATTGTTAAGAAGCAAAGACTTTTGTTAGTTCTGCATTGCACTGCTTTATTCTCACATTGACTCTGTTTAAAAGTTGTCTTCCAGCATAGACTTCAGCAAGAAAAGCTGCAGCAGAAAATATCATATACCCAAGGATCAGTTTTCCAGTATGTACTGCAAGAACGGGTTTTCTAGAGGGCTTTTCTTCAAGGGGGATGAGGAAAAATAAGTTTGACTTGAAACAAGAGACCGTTCCATCAAGAGCTCATTTGTTTTTCCTCAGACTACTAGATTGTGATCTGACTTCCAGCCCTTTGAAGCATGAAACCCATATAAAGTCAGGAGATATGAAGACCTTTCTAGAGATCTGCTGCAAACTACGGGAGAAGCAAAAATCCTAGGAAAAAAAAAATGACCATAGGAAAAACAGTAGACAAGGAAGCAGTGCCTTATTTTTTTCTCTTCAAACTAATAAGATTCATGCATGACTCAGAAAACAATTCTCAAACAATCTCAAGTCGAACACATATCCTCTTACAGTCCTTTTCAAATGTTCACAATTTGTATTATTTTACTAATTGAGTGCCGGGCTATAGGCAGATATCATGGATTTGCATTGTTCTTTATTACACTCTTCCATCTTACATGTACAAGAACTACACAGTACAGGACCTTGTTTCTCTTGTTTTAATCCATTACCACTAGGAAAACCCTCTAAGTGATCATTGTTCTTCCCATTATTTCCTGAAGGCTGACGGTGGCAGAGGGGGCCAGAGCTGCCCACTTCTACACTCACTTCTCCAGTTTCTGGAAGTGGTTAAGAGCTCTACCTCTGGCTTCCATCTTCCTTTCTCCTCAAGGAAAGTACTATTTAAAAGGCATGAACTGTCATGAGGGGCTTTATATGATGAGGGTGTAATTTTTGAAAGCACAAAAGTATTTGGCTCAGTTTGCTCCCACTGAAATGAAATGTAAAACTGTCATTGACATCAAGGGGAAGCAATAACCTCTTCAGTAGGGGCTGGCATGCAACACATTTCAAAAATCCATCTCCCCACTAGTTAAATATATTACTGTAAAATTAAAGATTTGAGGCATTTCTTTCAACACACAGATGCTCTTATAGTCACATACATGTCTTGAAAACTGGAGTACAATCACTTATGCTCGCAGCTAAAATAGTGCCTATTTTGTCAGCTCAGCAACTGAAGAGCGAGGCAATAACAGGTAAGATCAAAGAGTTTAAATAGCCTCTGCGGTCAGAATGACAAAATGCTTACAGCCTCGAATAGGATGTAGTCATTAGACTGGGGAAATGAACGATTTTGCTGAATGGGCACAATAGGAACCGATTTGGAGGGAAACAATGGCCCTTCACCTCATTGTAAGATCAGGAAGATTTGCTAGGTACACAGGAATACTGCAGCTCCGTTTTGAAGTTAATATGGGATGAATAAAACAATGGAAGAAATGACCCAAGCGGAGCAACATTAGAGCAAGTACATTGATGGGGTCAGAGTATTTTGACCTTTAGGGTTAACTAGATCAAAGGGTTTGCTGATTAGCAAAGTTGCTTTTTTTTCTTTTTTTCTTTTTTTTTTTTTAATTACCGTAAAATTGGCGTCACCATGTTTTTTTTTTTTTTTTTTAAAGATACCTTTGCAGGTAGAAGTCAGCTATATGAAGCAGTAAAAATACTTCATGACAAGCCTTTTTTAGTGTGGTAAGAGAAGGTGCATCCACTGCAGGAAACCAAATCTGTGGAGCGTGTTCTTAAGGATGCTATTAATTCTAGCTATAGCATAAATACCTGATCAATGACCGTCATAATCAATGGAAAAGCTGCTTATTGGTCTCAGAGATATTTGTTTCAGTCTTTAAAATGAGTTACCTAGCTCATGTTATCTAATAACTAGTCCTTATTTTTTTGCTATCTTTACTCTGTAATACTTTAAATATATGAGAAAATAAAGCCATTGTTTAATTGCAAAGAGGGTATCATAAAAATAAGGTAGAAGGGAGAGTTAATTTGGGCATTTAAAAATGAATCCTACTCAACAAGACTTCTATGACACTTTCCCTTGCTAAAATGAGAGAAGTGACCATAATTTACATTGTAACCTTCTCTCTTTTTTTTTCTGAATATTGAGAAACTAGAATTAAAATCTCTACTAAAATCACTTACTAGATTTAGGAACCTCAATCGGTGTTTAGGCAAAAAGTGTGGCCCTAAATTACAGACATTGATCCCCAAAAGTCAAAATAATTTTCTATGTCATTTTGTCTCTTCAAAGTTGCTTAAAATACCTTATATGAGGGAATACTTTGCCCTGGTATAAGACTTCAGTTTTCTTTCTTGCTCCTACAGATTCTAGTGATGAAAATACATCTAAGGAAACTTAGCTTAACCATTAAAAAAAAGTATTTTGTTACCTATGAGTACTGCATTGCCTCTTTGGTTATTTTGAAGCTCGTTCAAATTAGAACCTGGATCACTGGATCCAGGAAGCATAGAGCAGGATGAGATGTTAAAACCCAATTACCAATTGAAGAAAAGATCTCTCAGTCTCTATTATTTCCTGTACTCAGACCAGTCGGAATCCAGAGAACTTATACCATTTTGTATTATTTCTATAAATAACTTCCTAGTTACATAAATAAGTTCCTGGTGTCAGAACCAGGCGATCTGTTCTCTCTCAGAAAATCCTGTCTACCCCTTAAAAATCTTGGTCCAAGGAAGCTGGTTCTGTATCCTTTGTTTTCTAATCAAAAAATAGACTTGTCACATGGAAACTGCACAAATCTAAAGAAATGTAACATGTTTTATTTAATTCATATACTCAAGTTTATATGTTTAAAACAGCTGAAAAAAATCTGGCAAATTCAGATGAGTATTGTATCTTCATATCTCACAGATGTTCAGCATATGTTTTGTGAACATTTTGTAGACAATTGCATCTGTGCTTGCCTGCTGCAAGAGAGAGGTGTTTTCCAACTCCTACTTACAGCTGAAAATTAGCAGAATATAAACATTTTGTAGCAGAAAAAGGGTGCAGTTTATCAGTGAGTAATAGCACATCGAAATTGCCCTTGTCCTGGCACTGTTAGAATCCCCCAGAACTTTTGCTTTTTTTAGAAGCAATTGTTATTTAGTGGCAAGCTATCTGTTTAGTTTAAAAGAATGAGCCATAAGACTGACCTATTGTTTTCAGATCTACACATACTCATGTAGAATTACTGCCTATTAGTGATTGCTAGCCCATGGGAAATGTATCTTCCAATTAAAAATTTTGATAGATGGCTTGTTTCAAGAATATGTAATTGAAATCAACACTTCTCAATTCACTTCTCTTTAAGAACTAAAGGTTTTAAGAGCAAAATAGAAGTTTCTAAGAAAGATAATAAAAAAGTTAAAATGCAGTAAATCTTGCCTTACACCTTGAATACTTTTATTGATATGTCCTATACTTTGCTCAAGAAAATTCTGAATCTATAACTCAGATTCCCCAGGATATGAGCAAAGTGAGAGAAACAGAGGTTTCCCCTATATTTTTAAGTTTTCCTATTAACTGCATGCATACATGCAGTCATACATACTTTTAAATATATCTTCATGTTTTTATAATCTTCAAACATTTTCAAACACTCAAGCAAGTCATCTCTGAGAAAAGTTGGTTTTACAATATGCTTCCACTGGGAAGATAAGATCAGATTCAACATCAACAGATGACACCAACAGATGCTCTGTACTTGAAAGTTATGTATATGCACTGAGAAATACTGTGGTCTTTCTTCAATATTCCAAAAAAAGAAAGCAGTGATTTTTCCAAATAAGCTAGAAGAGCAAGCACTGGGCTGGATAAGAGAATCTCATGAATGCTAATGTATCTCTCCTGAAGGAAGAAAGTTATGTTATTTCTGCTTTAGAGAAATATAAGCAAGCATAGTAGAAATTCTAAAGCTGTAGCAATCAATGACATTCCTACTGTTTGAGTGAGGTCAAGGTTTCTCTTTGAAATACTGAACAGAAGCTTTCATTTCACTTTCAGCAATTTATTTCTAAGCTCTAAGTCTTACTGTTTCTACAGTCACCCAAAACTTTGAGAGGATATCAGTCTGGAAATGTTTATGGTATCTAATAATTTATGATAAACATTTGTTTTAAAATAATTTCCACCTTAGCTTTGTGATACTTTATCAAGATATCACAATGGGCCAAAGTAACTCAGATGATGCTGGGAGGGAAGTGTCCAGGAGGACATGGTTAACTTAGGACATTCCAGGAGATCCCATGATTGCTTTGAAAGATTTTGGAAAGCAGCCTTTGTGGAAAATATCTGGAACTCCTTCAGACTGGCATAATTTCAGACCTCATAGACCAAGAAGGCATTCAAAGTAAAACCCAACTCCTGAAGGGATAATTTATATGGAAATTTTGCAGTGTTTGGTATTTAGGAATCTGGATTCTATCCATTTCTAGGTTATTATTTTTTTTTTTCCTAATTTACCCGGAAGGCTTACAAAATACATTATAAAACCTATATTTTAGAAAAGGAGAAGCTATTGCGTTCATCCATAGCCATGCTGTCACTGAAGTGCATGCCTCACTACAAAAGATCTCTACAGTTGTACCCATCCTTGTTTTAGGTGGGATTTATAAGTTAGCTCCATGAAATGAACAGTTTGTACAAAGAAAAGATCAAGTTAAAAATGTAATTTAGGCTCCAGCTTGGCATCAACTATGTCATATCCTGAATCAGCTGCTCACACATGCCTGGTGAGCAGCTGCAGACTCTGCGGAGTTATTGGAGACCTCCCACTTGGTTGCTCTCCGCCTGTGGATCTACCTCAATCCCCGAACTGCTCATGAAGGACCACAGAAGGGGAATTCCACTGCCAAGGAGGGAGAGATGGAGGTTGGCTTGGAAAAGGATGGTAGGTCAGCTCTGCTGCCACAATGGGTTAGGAAAGCTCAATGTTGTGAAGTGCTGGTCAAAAGAAAATCTCCAAGCTTTGTCAACTAGGAAAACATAAGCACTGACAGTTTGTACCGTATATGAATACTTTGTGTTTATTTCCCTTCTCAAATAAAGCACCAGTTTCATGAAGGAGTGATTTATTAATTTCAAAGTACAGATATACTAAAACAGGAGGTGAGTGTAGTCTCAACAAACTCTTTATGTGACTTAAAATTCCATGCAGATATATCTCTCTCTCTTCCTTCTCATCCCATGTATGACTACAGTTTTCACTATTCATAGTTTTTGGATGCTTGAAGGAATCAGCCCTGTTGACCAAGCAGCAGAAATGCAAACCTCAGCATCCCTGTTCCTGAGGGTGCAGCAGAGGGAAGAGTCACTTGAGCTTTGACCCAGGAGAAGTTAGCGGCTAAAGAGGCACAAGGGCTGAAGAAGTCTACAGCATGTGGCCATGAGGCAGGGAAAAGAGGAGGCAAAGAGGAAGCACCCAGCCCTGCAGTAATAAAACTTGAAAAGCCTCTGCTCTGCCACCCTTTTCATCCTTCCCCATCGCAGCCCTGCATTCTGCAGGAGACAAACAGCCTTGCAAATCAGGCTCTTCTAAAGAGCTCATGCTAAGCAGTCAAAATCAATTAGCACTCTAAAAGTAGGATGAATGATAAAGGCTATGGAATAGGTTTGGTACTCAGGAGCCTGGGATTCACTGCTTATCTCTGCTAGAATTTCTCTATGACCCTGGGCAAACCTATCAGTTGCTCTTTTCTCCTAAGTCAGTTTTATGTATTTTTACCTCACAGAGCTACTGCAAGATACTCAAATTCTTTAATTGTATGGTACTCAAATACTGTATTGGTGAATCTATACAGAGGCTGAAAAAGTCTGCGTGGTTTTCTCCTCTATACACACTGAGCTAATTGCAGTATCTTTTGGAGATGTATTGCTATTTCCTAATATGTTCTACAAAAACATAGAGATGTGATGTGTAAGGAAATAAGGTGGGTACAAGAAATATATTTTCCTGAAACATTCCTCTGACAATCTAGGATGTGGAGGGAGTGAAACAGATCTCTGTCTTTTTTTTTTTTTATTGAGACATGTGAAAAGCACAAGCTAATCCTCCTCTCTTTCAAAATCAAGAACTGATTCACTAATGTTGATGAAATCACCAGGGTGCAAAAAAAGAAAAAAAAAGAAAAGAAAATCTGAACCACACACCTTGTATAGGGAATGGCTTATGGTTTCAAAGGCAAATATGATAGACATATTTGGAAATCAGTAAAAGATGAACTGTCTTGAAAATCACTCTTATTTCTATTTGCATGTGATGTTTCAAAAGACATCTACTATAGGGGTAATTAGGTAACTAAATGTTGACATCTATTGTAAATTCTCTGCGTAAGGTAACATCTTTCTGTTTTTTTGCGGTCACTAAGTCCCAGGCATATTTTAAGAAAAAGTTATATTCACAACAAACTTTCACAGCAATGTTTTCAAATTTAATCTTAATATCTTAGTTGGGGCTTACACACATGTACGTATGTGTGTACATACATGCACATATACCAATCCACACATACACAAAGGAAACTCACTAAATTCAGGGTTTGTGTCTTCATGCTCTTAGCTGAAGGGAAATTTCTTGCTGCTTAACCTTTTGGTTTGTTTTATTTTAAAACAGTTACACTTTTCTTTATAGTTTAAAAATTAGGGTGCTTTTTCTTCCCCCTTTCCTTGTTTCATGCAGATGATGAACCCTTTGAAATGTGCTTGCTCTTGTTGCCCACTAGAAGGAGAGGGGTGAATGCCACATATCTAATTGTGTGTCTCCACAGAAACTTTCCTCTAATTCCTGGTTGCTAACCCACATTCTTTAAGTCCTCTGGCCTCTTTCCCAACACTCCTCCTCTGTCTCACAAAGAAAAGAATTTGCTTTTTTTCCCCCCTATCCAAGGTCTTTTCTCATTTCAAAGCAAGCTACTTGAATGACTATTCAGTGTGTGCAGAATGAGGTCTCTCCACAACACTATGCTATAGTAAAAGCCGTGTGTGCTTATAAAGGCTGCTTGAAGGCAGTCCTACCCCACAGTGGCCCAGGCGGCATACACAGCACCCTGACCTAGCCATCTGTATGCAAATCTCCACAGACTAAGTAAACTTTCATAAAAATGTTCTGGCCCCTCTTTCTGTGTGTTTAGCAATTATTAGTGCACATTGGTCTTTTGTGTTATATTATTATGCTTTGTGTGCAGAGGAGACTCCCTGGCACCTGCGCTTGTAGGTGGCAGATGGCAGTTCTTGGCAGCAATACGGAAGTTTTCCTGAATGCAGCTAAGCCACAAACTGGCATCTTTTATTTCTTTATGCATGTACTGAGGAGAAAGGATTAGTGGTAGATTACCAGTAGCCTATCAAGGTATTTAATGAAAAAAAGAAAGGAGAGAGTGAGAGGAAATTTTGTGTATGTTTTATGAAAAAAAAAGAGAGGTGCATATGCATAGCGATAATTTGCATTAAAAATTCCCAGCAGATAGCCATGCATTAGTACAGTCTCTTACACACAGAGGCTACAATTTTACCATTCTCAGGAGGGTAAAAAAAATGGATGCCATGCTGTTAAACTCATGTTTTTTTGAATATTTACCACATTGTGCTACTGTGAACTCCTGGGGAGGTTTAACAGGACTGCTATGTTACTGAAAAAGTGTCTGTGCTCTCAAGAGATCCCAAGGTGCCCAACAACCAGAGATCTCACAGAGCAGCCAAACGTAGTTGGCTCTGGGCTGTGGAGAGTTGTTAAATCAACAACTGCTGCTCAGGGTGCTGTACAGCATGGGAGAAGAACAGAAATTTTGCCTAATAACATCCATTTGAGAAGGTTTAAAGATAGGAGCGGTGTCTGACAGCAATCTGACACCAAACAAATCAAGAAATCAGTGAGGGACCTATAAAAAACTTCTATATACAAGAAGAGCATGTACTTTCAAAAAAGATGAATATGAGACAGGAATGGCTGAGTCAAGTAAAAAGGCAGAGAGCACGATTCCTATGGAAAGAAATACCAAGAAGAAGCGGGATCTGGGAAGTTGTTCTTGGTCTCTTTCGAATCCTGTCAGCTCTGGAGGTAAAGACTAGATGTGATTTCTAAGAATGAGCTTCCTATGGTTTATAATCATCTTCCTCCATAACCATGTTTCCAGAACTACAAATAGCATCTTAAAAGAGCCTTTTATTAATATGATTTCTGTATGTTTCATTTTTTATATAGTATGTTTCTGTGGTACATGATTTCTGCCTTTTAAACCATTTTTAATAAATGCTATCATTCTTTTTGACTACATCCAGTGTTCGACTTCTGAGAAGATCACACAGAAGCATAATGCTCAAAGGAGAAATAGTCTGCTACGGGTAGAGCGGTTCTCACCCCATTAGATGGGAAAAAGAGAGAGTGTTTGAACCACAGACCTCAGAGCACAGGGAAAATATTGTCTCATTCCAAGGTAAGCCAGGAAGACTGTACCACGGCACTGCAACCTTAGGTGGCCTTTTTAGAGAAAAAGCATAGGAAAAGGCAGCAAGACACATACAGCGGGAAAGGGGACTGGGAAAAAAAAAGGCAAAAGAGGTGGAGGATAAAAAAGATCAAAATAATGAGACAAAAATAATAAAACAAAGAAACACTTGTTGGAAAAAATTACAAAAGGAAAAAAGGAAAAAGGAAAATGCAAGGAGAA
>JAUBOD010000168.1:641765-659889 GCA_032353885.1 Nothura maculosa
AGAAAAATAAGCAAGGAGAGATAAAGAATGAAGGGAAAACACAGGCAGAGGCAAAAAATAATGAAGCATAGATTGATAATAGAGTATCAGACATAAAAAAGAATGGCAGGCCTCACCCCAGAAGAGAGCTATAGAATACTAGAGCAATAGACTCAACTCTATCCTTGTGAAAATACCCCACGGTGAACACTAGCTCTTGCCTGGGTTAGTGTTTGGTGAAGACAGAGAGGTCCCTTAGCTGTCAGTACCAGGCAGTGCCAGAACACCTGATGTCCACGACTGTGCAGGTACCTTCAATGCCACAGAACACACTCTTGTTCCATACATATTTTAATTATGACTCAATGAAGTTAATATTGTCCATAAGCCCATCTTACAACCTCTCTGAAAAGTTACCCAGCAAGTACAGTCACAAAGTCACCACCCATCTTTCTACTGCTTCTTTCCCTCTATAAAGCACATGGTTCTAACAGGTTAGTTAACATTGTACCACATTAAACCTGTAACTTTCTCCTTCAGCATTTCTTGTTTAATCTCTCTTAGTCTATGAAAAATATTATGGTCTTTAAAAACCCTAGGACAATATTGCAGCTTTGTTAAACAAAGTAAAGTCAGAGAACTGTGGCCAAAGGAAAAAAAAAGTATTTTGCAAATAGACCAAAAGAAGATACATCCATCCATCTTATTTGCAAGAGTGATACATACTGTACTTGCAGCTGTGAACAATGACTACAATTTCCTATGTAAAGGCAATAACTTTTTTCCTAGAAGTTAAATTAAATTTTATATTTTAGAACCCTGGGTTGCTTTAAGGATATCAGGTAGTGGTGGTGTAAAGTCTATAAAAGGAAGCTCTTCATCCAACAGCAAGGGAGTGCTGATTTTATTGCAATTCACTTTATTCTTAAAGACAGGGAAACCCCTCGAGGGCAGATGGGATAGTAACTGCTGCTCCTGACTTTTCTTACAATAAAAAAAAAGAAGCTCTTCTCATTATTTTTGAAATATATATATATATATTTGCTCACATTTTAGAACTAGCAAACATAAAAACTCAATCAGCGTAATGTGTATATATTTATGAAACAAGAAGACTGTTGTAATGCTCAAGTGGAAATTAATTGAAGAGCTTTACAAACGATAGCCTTGAGGCAAAAGCAAAATTTAAGGAGATTGTGACCCCTGGTAGACTGAGCTTTTGTGAAAGTGCCATACTGTAAAGCAGATGTCCAGACTCAGAAGCGCCTCAGGTACATCAATCTTCTGCAAACATAAGGCAGAGAGATTGTGCCTACACCAAAGTTTTTGAGTTTAAGTATTAATTTTCCTCACAAGAAATCCCATAACAGGTGTCTTATGCAGCTGTCAGAAATTATAGTAAGACTGAAGGGAAGAGATTCCTTTTTCTTTGCATTTTTCTTTTGAATGGTAAAAGGGTAAAATGATTTTACAGAACTCAGAACTGTAGTAACTAAGGGCTGGTGCTCGCCACTGTCTTCTCTGGTGCTCTAGATGTTGACAAAAAAAATGAGCAGACGCTCTCTGGGAGCGTCTCTCTGGGAAAAATCCAAAGGCATCTACAGCTCTCTATAAAGAGCCATAGAAAGAACCTAATCACTTTAGTTTACCAGATATTTAACATGTAAGATGAAGCTAGGTGCCAAGATGTAGCAAGCTCACAGCATTTCAATGGATATTAAAATGGGTACTAACATGTCTTTTCAACAAGCACCACACTTCTTTTTTTATCCACTGATAAATCTAGGAACTTAGGAGAAATGCTAGGAGTTCCTCTCTTAGAAAAATACAACCTGATCTCATAATTTGAAATGTGCAGGATGTATTGAAAGGCACATTCATTTTTCTGAACTAATGTCTGGAAGCAGCTTGGGCGGTAGAAGTAGAAATAGGCTTTTGGCTGATAGATTAAGGTTTAAATCAGTATATCTTTAACAGAGATAAAGTAATTCCAGGAGAAATTGTTACACCTGGATTGTTAAATAACTTGAACTGTACCACTACAAAGGAGAGTAAACTTTTTAAACTGAAGATTCCTGAATTTATATAAGCTTTTTTATATAGTTTCCTCTTTTTTGTGCCAACGTCACATTTTTATTGTTCCTCTTGAGGAGATGGCATCAGGATAAAGAAAGAAAAAAATGCTTTGGGCCCAATTCTTATATTTGTACTCTAGAGCCAAGGAATGTTTTTTTCTTCACATCATGCACACGTAGATCATAGCATACTCTGCCCCAGGAAATCACTAGTAACATCTATACTGATAAATCTTGCCAGGGCTTGTTTATTGGCCCAAAGGCCATTCTGTGCCACCTGGCCAGGTCTATACAACTAACTTTTCCTAGTCTCCAAACCAAGCTAGTCACATCCAAACTACTATTGAGCGTGATCCCTGGTCTATTCAAAGTCTGAACTTTCCCAGGGAATTTTCTGTGAAAGTGACAAAACCAAAACTTTGCCAGGGATTGTTTTAATTTTTAATAATAAAAATGATTGGGTTTTGGTACCTGGGTCATGGCTCTGACACTATTTAGATCACTAGTTTCAATAGAATCTGCAAGAATGAAAGAAGGATTGACTTTTAAATGCATTCCTATTATTTTTTCCTTCACAGGAAGAAAGAAGAAAATCAAAGAATAATATTACATATGTAGAGACTACTGCTCACTGCAGTGATCTGAGAACAACTATTTTATACACTTCAGTATAGTCATACATATATACGTAGATATGGATAAATGCTTATATTTTTATATACAAAAAGCATTTTGGAAGAACATATAATTACATATTAAGAAGCCAATCTGAAAGTATTAGAGATGAGGAAAAGATATAATATTGAGTCAAATTTCATGTATATCTCCATTCTGATATTAGTTATTTCTGAAGATATGACACTGGACTGGATGAACTTTAGATCATGCAACAATATTAATATTTAGAAAGTTTTTGGAGATTCTAGGAAATGCTTTTTAAAATTCCATTTTATTGTACCATCCTAAACACTAACATCCAAAAACCATCTGTCAAGTATCATGGGACAAACAGATGTCTTGCCCCATAGATTTGACTACTAAAATTTAGTTTCTAAATTGCTTGTAGTTCACAGGAGTTAAAAAATATGATCACTAAGCAAGTCAATTCATTTTGTGCCCTACCTAAGATGTGTGTGCAGACAATGGTATTCAGTAGTGTTAGATTACTTCAGACCTTTCCAGCAAATGACTCAATGTGCTCCAGGCCTGATGCTGGGTCTTATTTTAAGTGAAGCAAAGCATCCTCTATGAGTCAGTGCACTAGTGACCTCACCCAAATACCACTGAAATCATTGGAAGTTTTCCATTGACTTTGTGAGGTTTGGTTCAGTCTCTATCTAATCTCAGCCTGATATTGTCTGATGTGAAAATATGCATACACTCAGAATGCTCCCATACTTTGCAAAAGGAACGGGAGTAGGGTGGAAAAAAGCATAGGAAAAAAAGTAAAGGGAACACTTACCTGCCAAGTAACCTTTGAAAGCAATAGTCATAAACTAAAAGCCAGATTTTCACCAAAAGCCCCTAAAGATAAAACCCACTCAAATCTTCACTGAATCATTTTTGATGCAGAATATTAAGATGTTTCATTCCTTTCATGAAATAACCTGTACAGGTCTTACTGAACACAACTACTTCATAAAGTTCTCCAGTACCTTGCAGAAATGAAGAAAAGTGCCATTTCAGGGAAGATGCCATCCCAGTAAAATAGTTATAGAAATGCTTATTATTTTCACAAGTCCAACTGATACAGGTGAGATTTGTCTCATCTTCAAATTCATCTGGTCATAGGAGAGATGGGCATTGCAAAAGAACATTTTTCACTTCCCTGTTAGGCACCTGCCTTGATGTCTAAGATTAAGTGCTTTCTAGGGAGGTAATCTCTCTCCATAGGATGCTGTGAAATCTCAGAATATTAGCTTGGAGTATATATCTAATTTTAAATGCCTGAAAGTAGTTAAGATGGGTCACATTAAAAATATTAGTATTTTTCTACATGCTAGGTAAATTATTGCAGAGCTTTAAAGCGATGATATTCATTCCCCTCTGCATGTGATTTTCACTTGGGGGATGATCCATCTTTGTGAAATTTATGAGCTCAATGGGAGTCAAACCTGGTGTTCTGTCAAAAACAAAGCTCCAGGAACTTTAAAAGAGTCCTGTCCTGGAAATCTCCCATTTTGCCAGGGGAATTCCAGTAAATTAAAAACAACAACAAAAAATAAACACACACATCAACTTCCTGCAGAACAAGTGAAAACATAATACTCCACGAGTGTATGTCCAAGGAGAAAATTATTAGCAAGTAAAAGCAGTGGATGGCAAGGAAGTTTCTGGGAGAAAAATCACAAAGAAGAATGAAGTAAGGAATGCAAGGAAGTTTATCTTTAAAGACAAGGCTGAATGGTTCACTTTATTCCTCTTGCAGTGAACATGAACAAATCCTGTGCTATAAGTATGTAGAGAAGGCAACACACTTGAAAAATCAAAGGTTGCAGGCAAAAGTATGATCCTAATAGACTGAAAATATGTAATAAAATTTGATAGGCTAGTTAAAGCAAATATAGCTCAATTTCTTATATAGAACATACAACACTATATCTATAAACTTGAGACTTATAACGTGTGAGAGATTTTAAAATGTCACTTGGCATTCATACTGGGAGGTATTAACTCTACTGGCCTTGAGATAGATTGAGGGCAACAGGAGGATGTAAAAGGCAAGACTCATATTCATTGGAGATTTGTGGCGTTTACAGTGTTTTAAACAATCATGTTCTAAGGTTGATTTTGCAGGCTGCCATAGTCACTATCTGTAGTGATGGCTCTTGTGTAAACGGGGTTTGTTCTGCCCCGACAGTGTGCCTATTGTAACTTTGGGCCACCTGTTAGACGGCATGAAGTGTTGCCTAAAAAAATACACAATAAGCAGATTGTTTGTTACAGTTGTGCACAGACAACTGTATTAGTGTTCTTCACACCATATGTCTATATAAACAGAGCTGCAGTGAGCTATTTACCAGAGACTCAAACACTGATGAAGCAGCTTCTCTTAAAAGACCCAGGGCTTACGAGCCTTGGTTCACCTGTTAATCTTGCATCAGGATTTCAAATGCTCTAGTATTGAAGGAGCAATATTCCTGCAGATGATTCTGCGGGAAGTTTTATGTTAAAAGGAAAATTAGAAAACAAACAAACAAAAATACCAACCAAATCAAATAAAAAGCTATAGCTGGAGAGTTAAGTAGTTCTTTGCAAAGGGAAGGGAAATTTTCTTCACAGAATCAGTTTGACTATCTAATGAAGCAAAATTAACTTTATATTATTTTATATTATATACCATTGCTCCTGTTTTTATTATTATTGTAAATTACATCATCATCCATATATGTATATAAGTATATAGATATAGTATATCTTATGTGTCCAGGATAAATCTGAGGTTATAAGATGAATTTGCGAGCTCAGCCATATGTAGGTTTCCTGTTGTCTTGGTGAGACTACTTCAGGCAGCCTCTTTTATTCATTTAATTTATTCACAGGAGGGATTTAAGGAAGAGGGCAGAGAATGAATATGTGTCTTTCTTTTAACAGGATATTACAGTAAAATAAGTAGCAGACATTAACAACTGCGGTGTAAGAAAGAATAGAATAGAATAGAATAGAATAGAATAGAATAGAATAGAATAGAATAGAATAGAATAGGAATAGAACAGAAATTACACAAAAATCTTTTAACAAAGTCCATGCAAAGACAATCAATTCTACAAACCAATTTTTCAGTAGTTATCATATAATGTGATCATACATGGCATATTGAGGCCTAACAAGATCTGTTACACAACTGTGTGACAATTTTGGACTATCTATGAGGTGGTAGAATATATTACTCTGCTTTTCTTCTTGTTGTTTGGATAAGGAAGAAAAGGCAGGGAGCAAAAGCCATTATGGATCTCGTCCTCCTACATCCGCTCGCCTCCAGGAACTGGTGTAGGTGTGTGACATAAACTCTTCCAGAAGAAAGTCCATTGCAGGGAGGTCTGCTTGGAGCAAAAGCTCCACGAAAGCATGAGACACAGGGTCACCACCTGGTTCCTCTTCTGCTCCTAGAGCAGCCTGGTTCTATACCATGCTCTCCAAGGCTAAACTGCTAGTTGACAATCCATCCCCTATAAGCAAGGAGTTTTGCAGAGACTAAAAGTTTTTCATGGATCCCCAATATGCAAAATATCAGATCTCCTCTAAAGAGAATTAAATTCTAGAGACATTTTTATTCTCCAACATTGAAAAAATAAAACCTGCAGCAAGTTATTTTCTAACGACTGTTTAAAAGTTCACCTGACGGCTGAAGCAATTTAGACCAACCGTTCTAGCTCCAAATACATTATAAAATTATTTTAAGTCTAATTTTCATATATAAAGTATTTACTCAGAAAAGTTGTGCAAGTTTTGGTTCCGTTCAAAAAGAAAAAAAAAGAACTCACCTTCAGTCTTCTTTTTTCTTCCAGAAAGTATTGTTTGCTCTAAGAAGCGGTATTAGAGAGATGTTTTTTAACAGGTTCTGTTTCAAGGTTAGTTAATCCACATTTTTTTCACAAATTACCATTAAAATCTTTCCTTCTATTGACACAAAGAATAGAACACTTCCAAGTTTTGCACATTATATTGGCCTCTTTTTGGAATAATAATATTTTATTTCATAATATCTGCACTATTTAAAGAAATCAAACTACTGTTTTCTCAGCACCATTCTGTATAACACTTCTGAAATTCTTTTTGCTTCATTTTAAAAACACTTTTTATATTCAGATGCACGTTAAAGTTTTAAACTACATATGTTTCACATCCTTTTCTTCCAAGTTAAATATCCAAATTAATTCATAGTAGAAACTGTCCTCCTAGATGAACATATGCTGGTAATTTGGGTGGCTGCTGGTATGATTTTGTAATAGTAATACCTAGAGACATGTAGTTGAGGTGCTATTATGCATTCAACAGTATATAGAGCTGCAGCACTAAGGATTTGTCTACAAAACAAATGAGAAGGATTTGTCTACAAAATAAATGATTCTGTGATTCTGTGAAGTCAAGGTTATAACTTACATCTCTGCTGGCTTGGCTACAAGAGTTAACAGCATCAGTGAATATATGAAGGCAGGTCTTTTTCCTTTAAGGTTAGCATAAATGGAGAAATGTTGTTGAAGTTTATAGGGGGAGATTCTGTTTTGAAATAAAGAGCTCAAGCACCAGTCTAGGAAAATGGCAGGTGAGGAGTGGAGACTAGAAACAGGCTAGAGATGCATCTCTATCCCTGTTGTCTTTATCGTACCAAGATGCACTCCAGCCATGACAGCCGAAGTCCATCTGACCTTTCATACTCAAGATGATAACAAAAGTTGAGATCCTTGCTGCTACTCTTCCTATAATAGCTAAAAAAAATAAGACCAGATCGGATATACCGTAATGTCATATAATGCATTTTGCTGTCCCTCTCCAGAGGGATAAAAATGGGAAGAACATTCATTGACCCAATCTTGCGGAGCAATCTGGAAGACTGTGACCACATCTACCTTGTGTACTATTTGGCCCCAACAGCAACATGAAGCCTGAAGTGGTCCCCGGCTCAGCACGTGGACCTCTGTCCTGCTGGCTCCCTGTGCCCTGCACGAGTCCCTGCGGGAGTCGTGCTGCCCCACGGCCTGGGCTGCCACCAGGCTGTGCCAGCAGCAGCCAGCGTCAGTGGGTGGGGGACTGAGCATGGGAAGGCTGCCAGCCCGCCAACAGCACTGGCTGAATTGTGTCAAAACTGACCTGAGGAGTTCATGCAAACAAGCAATGCAGAACCGTGGCAAATTTGGCCAACTCGCTGGGTCCTACCCAACTCCAAGATTGACATTTGCACAGAGTCACTGAGACAACTGGTAGGAGAACTCACAGTGAATTCAAATATCTGGTCAAGAGGCCAGAACAGACACAAAATCCAAAAAAGGAGAGAGAAACATGAGCTTTTGTACAGTAGCCAAAATTAGTAACGGAGTGAAATATGTTAATTTTCCTGGCAAAATAAATGAAAAAGAATGATTTTCACTCCCAAGTGCTGTCCTGGGCCCTATAAATTTTTCATTTGGTTATCAAAAGTATTTAATTTTCTTTTTTTATTTTTTTAATTAAATTTAGAATATAAATATTGTTTGAAAATGAAAATTGAAGAATTCATCAAAAATACTGAAGTACATATTTGTTTGTTTTTTTTTCTGTTTCACAGAGAGGAGAAGAAAGTAAATGTAAGGAAGTAGAAAATTTTCACAAAATCTAAGATTAAGTTCTGACACTTTTTCTAGAGAAAGTCCAGCAGAGAGTGACAATGATGATTAAGGGAATGGAACATCTCTCATATGAGGAGAGACTGAGTGAGTTAGGCCTGTTCAGCTTGGAAAAGAGAAGACTGGGAGGTGATCTGATTAACATGTTCATGAAGGGAGAATGTCGGGAGGAAGGGGCCAGGCTCTTCTCAGTGGTGGCCAGTGACAGGACAATGGGAAATGGGAAGGAAGTTCTATCTCCAGGTGAGGAAGAACTTCTTCACTGTGAGGGTGACAGAGCAGTGGAACAGGCTGCCCAGAGATGTTGTAGAGTCTCCCTCTCTGGAGGTCTTCCAAACCCGCCTGGATGCCACCCTGTGCCACAGGCTCTGGGTGTGCCTGCTTGAGCAGGAAGGTTGGACTAGATGATCTCTAGAGGTCTCTTCCAACCTTGAACACTCTGTGATTCTCAAAACTAATGACTTTAAAGAAGGCATCACATAGAGGATCTCTCTTTATCACAAGTCACCACTAACTGAATGAGTTCATCAATTGAAGAAATGGAATTTTTACACATCAATTGTGAAATTGTATCTGGAAATTAAAGGCTTCCTTGAATATCAAGCAGCAGTGAAAAGGTATACAATGGAATTGTAAATTCTACCATTATTCATTGCTATATATGATTGCACAGAGATACTTTCATCTGATAGCCTTTAGATAAAATGGTCAGCAGGAAAGGAGCAAGACTCAGCTATGACTGTGGATGGCACATATGGCCATGACCCTTTACTCCTTGAGGAATTAAGACTAGTTTCCTCTCTGCTATTTCAAGCAGCTTTGGTCAAAGATAAATGAGCATGTGAATAGATAAATAAAGCAGAGACTATTGACAAGAAAAAAAAATGGAGTATTCAAGTGATTTCTCTAAATAGTAAAAAAAGGAAAGAAAAAAAATTAAAAAAACCTTTTCAAAAGCTGAGTTTTTCAGTGATTTGCTTCTCATAGACGAATTTTTGCTGTAATTTTCTGCCTTTTTAGCCACATTTTCATAAGCTTATATGTGACCAGCTCAGCATCAGCCCTTTAGAGTTGCCAAATGGAACAGCAATTCTGTTTTTAGGTTGCAGATGTTCCGATTCAAAGCCAGTGCCAATGGAGGCTTAACAAGTATTTCTAGTGTGCATGCTACACTGAGAAGCTCCTGACTGCTCCTCTAACATACACATCAATTATTACTATTTGTTCAGCTTCTTCTGGGATCACAGTTTATTACATGGTAGAGAAAAAAAACCAAAACAATAAAATCTCAGCTCAAAATCATATTACTTTAGAACTGCCCACCTTCTTCCAGCATTAGGAATGAATTTCTTAGAGGTACTGCAGAGGTTTCCTAAGGTACAGCAACACTCTGGGTAACCTGTACTTAATATCTCCCCTGGGATTCAGCAACAGTCGTGTTGTTGTAATAACTGGAATATTAGAAAACAGATGAACTGCAAAATCTTAGGATTTGAAATTTTCTTTTTCTTTCATCTGCTGAGTGCCTAAACATACACTGCAGTTCTAAAAATACTGGTCTGAAAGATAGTAATGGTGCATCTGAATAGTTTTCTACAAACCCAGTGTGGAGAGGTGATATTGTGAAGCATTACCTTGTGCCAGGTAGCACAGGGTAATATTTTTTTCATGAGGAACTAATTGGAGTGCTTCTGTGTAGCGTTAGTTTGTGTAGTTAAGTACTTCCTTAGTTGGTTACTGTGTGATTTAGGTGTAATCACAGAAAATTAATCTCTACTAAAAATGCAGTCATTTCTTTCTCAGAGATTTAAGAAGTGGGACCAGGGGGACAAGACAGTGTTAATTTATCTAGGCTTTTATTTGTCCTATTCCCTACTTTTCTTGTCCCATCTTGTAAGTTCTTAGTAACTACTAAGTTACTAAACTAATACTAGTTTATACTACTACTAGTTAAGTAACTTAGTTTAGAATACTACTATTAGTAGTTTAGAATACTACTACTTAGTTTATAACTACTTAGTTTATAACTTAGTTTAGTAACTGCTTACTATCACTTAACAAAAATAGAATTATAGAATCATTATGATTGGAAAAGACCCTCAAGATCACCAAGTCCAACTGAGAACGCATCACCACCACGCCTGTTAAACCATGTCCCTAAGTGTCTCATCTACATGTTTCTTGAACATTGCCAGAGATGGTGACTCTGCCACTTCTCTGGGCATTCTTGTAGCCTGTGATGTCATACAGACTGTTATAGTCTTTTTCTTGCTATAATCAATTAGGGTTCCAAAAAAAAAAAAAAAAAAAAAAAAAAAAAAAGATTAAAACTGTTATCAGTTTACAGAAAGGGAGATGATATAGTCAAGAGTTTCTGAACCATTTACAACACAGCAAGTACAAAAAAGTAGACCTTCTAGGAACAAGCTTGATGATGCAGAACTGCTAATTAGCAGCATTGCTCTTTACAGCTTTGTCTTAACATCTCAATTTTATATTAAAAGGTCCGGAATTCCTGGAGTTAAACATTCTCAGCTGATGAATCCTAAAATGGTAATGTGTACTTAAGGATTCCAGCATACTTCTGTCGAGATTTCTTTTTTAGAAATATTTCAATTTTAGCAATTACTCTTTGCCTATGAGAAAATTTCCCTGCGGTTTCTCTTACTTAAAATGATTCCTGGATGTTGCTGGATGGGATTAGTCTGCATTTTAAGGAGAAAGGATCAGCTCCAGGGCTGGTGTAATTGTTGCTGCCCCATGAGATTATACTGATTTACACCAGATCAGGATAGGGTCCATATTTTCTATGTCTGTAACATGATTTAGGCTAAGTTACATCCTATAAATCTATCCTCCGATGTCATTTGCTGCCTCTCGAGCTTCCACTAAGCCAGCTTATGTTCAGGTTTCTCAGGGAGGCAACAAAAGGCTTCCCCCAGATACCACGATACTCTTAAAAAAATAAAGTACATGTCTAGGAAAACAAAATATTTAAATAGCAACATCTATTACCCTGAATGACAGGAAAAAAAAAAGAAAAAAAAAAAGATCGCACACAGCAGTAATCTTGTACTGTAAAGGTGCTAGAGAAAGAGCATGATGAAGAAAAGTACCCATAAAACAGAATGGTCAGCGCTGGCATGATCTTCCTCCCTCGGTCTCATCAACGTTATCAAACATCCCAGTCTGGGCCTGGCTCAACACAACAACACCAAGCCTGCTACCAGCCTTGATGACACACAGAAATATATATATGTACATATGTATAGGTTTATTCTGCACCTTCCAGGGAAGAAGCACACCGTGTGACATGGCGGGTGCAGCCCCTGCCGACAGATCTCGTGGCGCGCTGCAGGCGCCTTGGCCTGCTGCCTGGCAGTGCGCTCGGACTGACAGGTTTTGGGCAGTGCAGCCACAGAGAGGGAGCCATGTGGCCGATGTTAGTAAACACGGCCCCGCTGGCATGCCCCAGGAGGGAGGCGGGCGGTGGGAGGCTGAATGGCTGGCTCATCGCGTGAGCCGGAGCCACCGCCGGCAGCAGGAGCTGCCCGGGAAACACAAGCTGGGGCCTGTAATCCAGCAGCTGCGCCAGTTTCCATGGCAACACGCAGCGAACAATAAGCGGCAAAATCCAGCACTCCAGCCCTCCTCACCAGGCCCTGCTGCCCGATATCTGCCTCCTTCAACAAAACCCCATGCCGGGAAAACGGCAAAGCAGACAGAAGATTGTGAAGCGTGTGGTGTATGGGACACCATGTTGTGCCTCGGTGGGCGAAGGCCAGCTTTCGGGAGCATTTGTTCCTCCGTCTCCATTATGCTGCGCTTCATTTGTCTCAGTGACAACACAGCCCAGGGGCTGGTTTTAGGAAGAAACTCTAGATTGCTCTGCTAGATTTCTGTGTGGAAATAACGAGTGTTAGATTTCAGCAGGAATTTGAAGAACTTAAAAGAGTTTTGTAGTCAAGATATTGATTTTAGGCTTTGGTTTGCCTCTAAACAGCCTTGGAGGTAGCGGTGGAGGTGGCTGCCAGCTGGGGAACATCTCATTCACGTTTGTATCTGAATGCAAAGCTCTTCAGCCCCATCCAGCTTTCAGATGTGGCCCTTCTCCCTGTGGGCAGCAAAACAAGATGGATCTAACAGCCCTGGACTCCTCTGTGACAAATGACTCAAATGGCTTGAGTTTCCCCCTCAGAAACCCCAACAATGTGAATGTTACCTCCCTCGTGCACTTGTAGCAGAATTTCTGCTACTTGTGCATACAAGGAAATCTTTATATGACAGTCATAAACTTAGAAAAATCATCATCAGCCTCTATATGCAAATAAAAATCTTCTTTGAGTAAGACGAGATCTTTCAGTATCAATTTACTGAACAATTTTTCTGTGAGCCAGAATGTCTTGCTGAAGATATTCTCTCATTTACATTGCTTCATTCAGACAACAAACTCTGCTCACAAGCCTGACAGCAAGTCCAGATCTCACATATTCTTTGTAGAGATAAGCAGGACTTCCATGGAATCTCTTCTAAGCTACTGGCCCAGGTTGATCAGCAACAAAATGATCAGGAAGGACAGTTTTTGGTAAAAAATTCCTCTCTCCATATCACGTCAATCTATGGGACCAGTGTCTCTTGATTTAGTCTCCTGTGGGATCTCTTACAACTTTTAGGAGCAACTGTTTTTTTTCTTACACAAACATAGACACACATACGCAGACACACATGAAATAATATCTTTTCCTCAGAACTTGGAAATCTGTGTTTCAGAGGAAATCAGTATAGTCATGTAGTTATGTAAGCTGCCTAAGTGTCATTAAAAGCATGATGAGTAATAAAGGACACATGTCTTTATGTGAAAATAAAGGACTATATGGTCTTCCTCTTTATCCTCCCTTATCCTATTTATTTATTTATTTATCTATTTATGTGTTTATTTATTTTTCTTGCAAGATTTTATGCGTAAGATGACATGAAAATAAATAATTAAGAAAAACCTCTCTAAATGTCAGGTTTGACATCTGTATTGGCAATATGTCATATGTAGTCTTATGAAGAGCGAAATGAGAGCTACAGCTTTTGAGTTTGATATGTGGAATGAATATATATTATGACACATGATTTATAAATGGTAGTAAAGCTCTTAGGAATGTTCTGAACTGAAGAAAGTTCATACTGTATAGAAAGAGTGTGCTAATTAAGAGATATACTACACATTTCACTTCTGGGAAGTCTTCAGCCAAGAAAAGTAATCCATTGACTGACTCTATGTGCATTTTGCACCTGAGACCTAGTCCTATAAAGGAGTGAAGAAAGAAGGTTAGATGTTAAAGCCTTGTTTGACTGCATTCCTGTTGCATAAAAGAACTAAAAGAGAATGAGGAACGGAGCTCTGGAGAAAATCAGAAAAGAAACAGTACTCAGAGACAAAACTGGAGTATGGATTTCTTACCTGGCTTGCATGCCAGCTGGATCCTGGAAATATCCACCTGATAGGAGAGCAGGAGAAATCCCTAAACATTGGAAATTTGTTCTTGACACAATTAACAGCACTGTAACTAATTAAGTTACTAGGTATAAAAGCAAAAGCACTTTTGCGAGACATTACCATTAGGTGGTTCTAATTGCTATAAATGAAAAGACTGGAAGTGAAATACCCTTTGCTCATTAGATCATGCAGATATGCTGGTTATATCAATTTCAATGGTTTCAATGAGCTAAGGGTTGCTCCCTGGCTCTAGATCCCACAGTCCTGGCATGGTGTGTTGTATAGGGTTATATATAGCTCTATGAACTCCCTTTAGCCTTCAACATAGGGTGACCACATCCAGACTTGCTTACTGAAGTGCTCTCTGGCCTGTACTAATGGGACCAACTGTACCCAAATGCTGTCTCAGAAAGCACTAGTTGTGCCCAGATCCCGCAAGAAACTGTGCTCATCATGTAACAGTGAGGACAATCATACACCACTGCTAATGTCTATGTCGAGGGCCTCTTTCATTTAGTAGTTCATAGACAGTTCAAGTGATAAATTAATAGACTCAGTGGGATCTGGGACTGATGCACTTGGTCTTTCTGTATTTTTTCCAATTACTTTCTCTAATTTCCCCAGGCCTAATTACTTATAATAACAATGATAACAATATTACAAAGAGAAAACAAAATAGGATTAAGAAGTACAAAAAAAAAAACCAAAAAACTTGCATTCCTGTAAATGTATAAGGCAGATCTTTCTGTCAGGGCCCAATCTGACTGTCTGCACCTGAACAGCAAGACCATTGTATTCAGAGCTGAATCCATAGAAATATGTCTAGCCATCACATCTCATTTGGACAATTGGATACACTACTGGAAAATTCACTGCTTTCAAACAGAAAACTGAGAGTGGGTAATAGCCTAGAAAGCTGTGGAATAAACACTGATTAAAAATTTAAAAATGTTTTTGTCTTTTTTTTTAAGAAAAGGTGGAATAAAGACTGTAGGAGAGATTTGGGCATAGAATTGGGAACCAACAACTTCTTTGAACAACTTCTTCTTTGATATTTTATTCTTCAGTCGTTCTTCCTAAGAGCTTTAGCTGCCCAAGTGAGTACAACAGTGAGCAGATAGCTCTGTGGAACATTCAGCAGTCTGAGCAGTCTAAAATACTAAGGTAATCTGAAAATAAAAGAGTACTGCAGTCAGTGGGGCCCCAAAGCCTAGTGTGAAAGGCTTTTTTTTTCTTTTTTTTTTTTTTTCTTTTGGGATATGTATAAACTTTGGTAAATCCTATATTGCATTTCATATTTAGGTGGAAAAAATGCCAAACAGTCATCCTCGGGGAAATAGTCCATTGTTTTTGAGGACCTGAGTCATAATCCAATGAAGTAAAAAAAAAGATTCCTGTTGTTTCACTGGTCTTATTATTCACAGTTCACAAGTGCTTGCTATTATTCTTGTTATTGTCCAACTGTTACTGCTTCTTTAACCACCTTTCTACTCTTTCATTTTGGTCCATTTGCGAATACATTAGATGCAATGTTCCAAGTAACAAAATACAATTCAGATCAAAATATACTGAAATGGCTCTCTCCTCGTTTTAGAAAACAGATGGGAAAATTTTCAGTGTGTTTGAAAAAATAACACTTTTTCCTCCAAATATCTCTAATAAGTAGCATTATTCTCACTTTATATAGTAGAATTTAACTTGTCTTGATTAAAGAGCTGCAGCTTTGTGAGGTGGTCCCCACCTTCTAAGCCTTGTTGTGCACCTGAGCTGATGGAAGTGAAGCTAGATTTTTTTAATGTTCCACTGCTGCCGAAAGACTGAAATATCATTCCTTAATTTATTAAGCAATCTGGAGTGATATTTCCAGTTTTTGCTCTCATGTTTATTTTAACTTGACTTTATTACCCTACAAAAATATGCCCTACATGGATGAAAAAATAAGGTTTACCTAATTACTACTGTGTTGCACTTGTATGAAGTTCAGTTAGATATCAAACATTAGACAAATACAATACTAACACAACAATAAACCATTTCTTTCTGTGGTACTTGATTTCTCTGGGAATGTTATTTTACTCTATTTCATTTAGTGATTGTCTAAGGGGAAAGTACAGAAATTGCTATATTTCATATTGGTTCAACAAGCATTCTGGCCTCAATCCAGCAAATCATTTAAGTATGTGCTTAACTTTAATGAAGTTTAAGTTTGTGGCCCATCCATGTATTTAACATATATCTTAAGTAAGTGCTTTATACAAAGCAGGATCAGAATAGTAATAAATAAATAAATAAAAATATGGTCCAATTCTTTTTACTTAACCAATTATTCAGTGAATTCAATTCATTGTAAGATGACTTTCTTTTTCTTCTGCCTATGCTATGGAAATATTGTTCAGTTTCAAAAAAAATCCTAACTTTTCTTAATCTGACAACTATATCCTGTGTAACTGCTAGTCCAGTTCTCTCTGAAGACAGCCCATTAAGTTAAGTGGAAGCTTTGCCTGAGCAAGGCATGCAGAAATGAGTCACAGGGAGTATATGGAATTTTCTCAGGACTTAGGGCTGTGTCTGTTGTAACCAAAGGCTAAATCTCCTGTTGAGCTCTGTAGTATTCCTCTGAGCACCTACACTTTCCATACTAATCTCTGTTTTAGTGGGATGCATAAAACCAACATGAAAATCATGCTGAAACATACGATGGAGAAAGATGTGTTCCTGACTTGAGTTACTTAACCCAGGGTACATAATTTAGGTTATGGTGGCACAGCAATTCAAACCAAGGTAACTGCTCACTGGCAGGGAGGGTGGGACCACATCAGCCAACAATTGGATGTTCTTTGGTCACCACCAAGCCGCAGCAGCAACAGACAAAGTATCTGGAGGTAGCTCAGAGAGAATGTGACATGCTAACCTTGCTTAAGCTTGCATTTCTTTTGCACATCCCTGCTAAGATGATTTTTTGCCTTTTTTCTTCTTTTCTTCTTCTTATTTTTTCCAGTATAAACAGACTGACAGAACCCTCTTAGAGACACAAAAGCTTTACAGAGTTGACTAAAGTCCCTAGCAGTAAGAAGACACCATACTTTCCTTGAGAGGCTTGGAATCCACACATCATGTTTCTTTCTGTAAAAGTCTTAAGCTTCTAGCTGTAACAGGAAAAATGCAAAGGCTTGCTTTGCTCTTGATGATAAGCTCCCAGTCTAAAAAAGGGCTTCTTTGGTTTTGCAGGATAGATGCCTAGGGATTTGTTTGCTTGCTTGCTTGTTTGTTCATTTGTTTCTTGTTACAGACAAGAGCAGAAACTCTTGTCTGAATTGCATGAATTGCTGTGTGGTGAATCAATCTCTTTCCACAGAAGATTTAAAAATCTGTAGTTTTCATCCATTAACAGAGTAATACATATATTTTACTCAGTAGTGTTTGTTTGAATTATAACCTCACAGAATTCAGAAGAAAGTTATCAAGACTGCACTAACCTCTTCAAAATCCAGTTTCAGATTGTTTCTGCTGCAAGGTCTGATTAAGTATACCACTCATCCAAAATATGCTAGTTCTGCTGCTACTCCATATTTCTTATCTTTCCTAGTTACTCCTTCTGAAAAAAATGATTTTTATATTGTTGCTTATTTGCTTATTTCATATGTATAGGACATTTTTTTAAAAAAGGAAAAACTTTTAGATCAAAAAAATGGATTATATATGTTTTCTTTGATATATTCCTGTGCTAGTGAAAATGTATTTCTCAAAATTATCAATTGTTTAGTGTTGACATGAAGAATATCCCCATGCATTCTACACAACAGAGAAGGAATCAGTGTTTTGGCGCAATTTATTTAGCCATCACTCATAAATAAAGACATGGGAAGAAGGAGAGCATAGAATGCCCAGGTGCATATGAACATGTTGGCCAGGCCTAATGTTTTAAATATTAAGGCTGCCATGTTTATCTGAGGATTTCTTGACAATTCAAACTGTGAAGGTGATGTTCTCTTGCCTTCTTGTTACAGTTTCCTTTCTTTGCACTGACTTCAGCACCAGAATTCTCTGTACGGAAGAGGTGTGGTCTCAAGGATCAAAGAGAAAGAGAAAGTTATAAAAAGCAGATATTAAATATGTCTGCAGAAAAATGCTCCAAGGATCCTGTTCCTGCTTAAGCCCCAAGACATGCCTCTGTGCCTCCTTATCCATAAGGTCAGTCCAGGAGGTTTGCAGCAACCCACACAGCCATGAGAAAGGATTTATCCCAGCAATGATAAATG
>JAUBOD010000168.1:659989-673919 GCA_032353885.1 Nothura maculosa
GAGGTAGTGCCATGGATGTTTACAGACTGGATTTTGTCTTTGTTTCTAAGAGCTATAGAATTTCCTGTCTGAAGATTGTTGGTTCATTTTCATCTTCTCATCTCTAATTACAATAATTAGATTCCAAAAGGCTAGATATAACAAATTCTATAACAACTCCAAGATCGAGAGTAATGGATAAGGAATAGGGCAAGGCATTTGTTTAGTTTTGATCTAAGGTAAATCAAAAACAAACAAAAGGACTGGGGCCTGCAAAACAAAGCTACTGACTCTCCGAATTCCCTTATGTACTACAAATACTCTCTTTGAGCGAGCTCTAAAATATTTTATTGCTGATCTACAAGAAACTGGCCTTTTTTTTGTTCCTTGTTGTCTCCCTCCCTTGCTGTTTCCTCTAGGTCAGTGAGCTATACACCAATCTCTGTGGTCCAGTATGGCCCAGGAAACTGCAAGTATTTTCAGCTGTGTCAGGTTCTGCATATGCAAGTTAGGAGGTTCAAAGGGAAGCTTAATTGACACTAATCCTCATCTTGACTTTTGCTCACCTCCTCCTGTTTTTCCCACTAAGCCTTCCCACCTTCCCACCTCAAAGCCACAGAAGCTTTACAATTTTTCTTATAAAAATATATATATTTAACCCTTTGGCAATCTCTTAATGCCCTTTTATTAAATCCCTTAACTCCTTTTATTAACTCCAGGGTAATTAAAATGATTATAAACCTCTCTTGAGAGATTATACCCTTTAATCACAGTGCATATTTGCAGAGATGTAGGAAACATTCAAGGTATATCAAATAGAAAAATACTTTGGGCAAAGTTGTTTAATAACAATTTTTAAAACTAAGATCTTGATTAAGGAGGTTTAGGGCATAAGAAATATATCTACATGTGGTCACAAAAAAACACTGAAGGACTTCAAATACTTTTCCACATATACAATGGCACAATTGTAATCAGGTTTCTCTATTTCAGTTCCAGCTCCTCAGCTAGCATAATCTGTCCTAATGTCATTGACTCCCAAGGTGCTTCATGACTTTATACCAGCTCACTTTTTCTGGGCAACAAGAACAAACACACAAATAAGGCCCTTTCCAAGGTCATTATTCTCCAGCCAATAAAAGAAAAATCAAGGACTTTTCTTCTGGGATAGGCTTGATGGGACTCCCAAACAGCGGTACTCATCCTACTAGCAACATAGCAAGCTGGTCAGCTGAACATGTCCTCTTGAAAATGAGTATAGTTTGATGAAGTTGCAGTATGGTAGTACACAAGCAAGTGTAGGAGCCCTTATCATAATGTAAAACATAAATATGCAATGAAATTAAGCCAACATTAAATTTTGTTATTAATTAGGACAATATTTTTATTCTTTTACTACTTGCTCCCAGACCTAAACTTCATAGTCTCATGCATGGGACAGCAAAAAAAGAATAAGAGATATGAAATTAGTTCTTAACTTGTCACCAATCTTTTGTCTAGTTAAGAGTAAATTGTTTCATCGTTGTGTCACATCTATTTTCTCATGTGTGGTAACATAACATCTGAATTTCAGTTGATGCTTCTAGGATCAAAATTCCAAAAATTTAAATCCAAGTCTTCATGACATAAGACATAGCACACATACTATAAGCAGAAATCATTCTTATTAAGTTGTAGATTGACAAGTGTCAGTACTAAAAATATATCTTACCCTGAGGTTTGCTACTAGACTAATTCCCAAAACTTTGACATTTAAAAGTTCTGATAAGAAAAAAAAAAGTATACCAGAATCTTTATTTTTATTGCTATTCTGCTTTAATAGTGAGAAATGCTAATTTCAATTTTTTTGAGCAGAGTAGAGGGCAAAGTGCCTCATTCTTGACCACTTCTAATTGCTGTTTATTTTCACTGGTGCTTACATAACTGAAACAGCTGAGCACTGCATATTGGCAACACCAGTGGCAAAACAGAGGGGTATAATTTACTTTGCCAAATGAGTTCATAAGTAACTTAACTGCTTTTTGGTTTTTTTGAATGCATATGCTTAAGAAGAACAAAATTCAGCCTTTGAAAGGCTTTCTTCTACTGACAAAAGTGAAACATTATTATGCATTATTCTATTAAGAAACCACATATCTGTGTTTTAAAACAAAGGACAGTGAGAAATTAGGAACTAGAACAAGAGAAAGAATATAAAATGCACTATGATGCACCTTTGCAAACATACAATTTTCATTTACAAATCCTGACAGGTCTTGAGTTATATACACCTATTCTTTACGCTTCTACTGAAGTTTAAAGAGCCATAGCTATTCAGCAAGTTTTCAGTAGCTCACAGAAGTTGACCCTGAATTTTGGACTTAAATAACAAAATTAGACTGAAACATAACATAGCTATTAGCAAAGGTGAGAGAGACTGCGAAGAAAACAAAAGGATGTAATTCACAGAATCCAAAATTCCAGGATGGCTGAGGCAGGAAGGGATCTCTAGGGATCATCTAGTCCAATCCCCTCACTCAAGCAGAGGCACCTACAAGCAATGCTTTGAGAGTTTCAACAAAATGAACTTAGATGAGGACATATGGAAGAGTTATTGAAGGCCACAGGAGCTTCAAGAAGTAAACTTATAAAAGATTATTATAAAGTTATACAGCTGCTGGAGTAAGGTTATGGAAACAAGTCAAAGGAAGCACTAAAATGGCTAGAGGTCACATAATAGATCTAGATCTAAAAGTTAACAGCAATTTTTATAAATGTTCATTCTGTTTCTCTCTTTTTTTTTTACATTGAAAGAATGTGGGTTGTACTATCATTTCATTTAATTTAAAATATTATCAGTTTATCATCATGTGAAAAGTATCAGCATGCCCTGTAATTGAGCTTTGCGTAGGTGTGCAAAGGAGAAAATAAGATCCTGCCCATCCTGCAATATGCCAACCATATGAGATATGTGAGCAAAGTCTATCAGTAACTCAGACAATTTCCTAGCACAGGTAAACACTGCTAAATGGTGATAAGCAGAGCATATTAGATAACAAAAGAAATCTAAAGATGTTGAAGTTACAAGAATGCCATTATAGACAAAAAGAAAAAATAATATTGCAAAACAAGATGAACTAGATGGAACTGAGCTTAAGATTATTTGACTTTGTCAAGAAAACTCTTTGCAGTGAATGAGGGAAAGAAAATGAGTTCAAGGTGACAGGACACTCAGCTGTAGTTTAAGTCTTCTGAAAGGATATAGGTTCTTGCTTAGATGCTGTGGACCCAGAGTTTGCTTTGTAGTCCATGAAGAGTTAGCAAATACAATGAACTGATCTTAAAATAGATGCCTGCAGTGAGTTTCTCACTCCATTGCCTATAGTAGAGCCTAGATATCAAGCATTCAGATGGATATCTAAACAGAGAGATCCAGATTTAGATCTCTTGAGCTGAATCCTCCCTTTAGACATGTATTGTGTTGATATCTGCATGTGGTATCTGCAAGACTCCTCTAGAGTCAATACAGAAAAATGTGTACTTCCAGTGTGAGATTCATATGCCTTACTTTAAAATCCTGCTTATGGAGCAGATTGTGTTTTCAATATCGAATAGAAATCCTCCCTGTCTCCTGCATGGCTAATCAGCCAAAAGAGACAAAAAAAAAAAAAAAAAAGACAAGAAATCAGCAACAAGGTGAGCATTAAAACATATAAAGAAATTATTACAGCCCATTAGACTGCTATGAAACTTCAATAATAGCATTAATATATGCTTGAATGGAAAAGGATTCATAAATACATGGTTTCCCAACACTATGTATTTCCAATGTTATTCTGTACAACTATATTTGGTATTCCACTCATACAGGAAACCTATACATAGACATTCAGAGAAAATTACTCTGGTGTAGAAGCACATGGTGTTTTACTCAAGGCTCATTTGAACTGAGGTAATACTCTTAAAGAAATGCTTCCACACTTAACTAGAGAGGCTTTGACTCAGGAATAGTTGCTGGGAACTTTTACTGAAAAAATATAGAAAAGCACCACTTTTCTTAAAAAAAACCCCAAACCTACCATTTATAGGAGAAAATGAACAACAAAATCCCCTGAAGACTGCAGCTCTTAGTATCACACAATCACAGAATCGCAGAATGGTTGAGGTTGGAAGGGACCTCTAGAGATCATCTAGTCCAACCTTCCTGCTCCAGCAGGGACACCTAGAGCATAGGGCACAGGGTGGCATCCAGGTGGGTTTGGAAGCTCTCCAGAGAAAGAGACTCCAGAGCCTCCCTGGGTAGCCTGTTCCCTGGCACCCTCACAGTGAAGAAGTTCTTCCACACATGGAGATGCAACCTCCTGTGTCACAATTTACACCCATTGTATGTTTTAATGATAAGGTTTCTAGATAAAACTGAGTATGTTTGCAGTCCATCTTTTTTATTTTTCTTAACACTAGGATTTTTCTAACATATACCTTAGATTTGAGGTAATTGCAAAGGGAGGGACTATGGATATGTTCCTAGTAGATATATTGCTAATTTCCTAGGCAGGAAAAGGTCAAAAGTGTGGATAAGTAAAAAAGAGTCATTCATACACCTTCTAAAAAAAATGTCTACTGAGAAAGACTCATCTCTTACAGGTGGTATCTGTGTTTACCAGCTGATTTTGAAATCAAATTATTATTTTATAGTTCTTTATGATCAGATTCACAGATATAGTGTGGGTGTCTAAACTCTTACTTTCCGAAGGCAAACGTATATAAGCCATTATGAGTTAGGAAACATTGTGGAATTGAGCATAATGTCACACATACAGGTCTGTGTTTAAACAACAGTGACTTTCTCCAGTTCTATCTTCAACTGCTGCATAACACAAGGTTCTCCTGACTTTTAACGGATCACATTTGTAAAGCTCCCAAATAATTGCCAAAATACTGCTGCTGCTCTAAACTTAGCTGCCAAAGCTTTAGTCTCTTCTAGAATTGGTCAAAACACCTATCTGACCAGGCCTGCAAAATCCTACAGACATGCTCTGATCATGCCTAAGTCGTAACACCTGGTAGATCTCTCCATGTTATCAATGGAAATAGCTGAAAATAGCTAATGTCCTGCACAAAAATACAGCAAATACACACATGAGGCTTGCTAGAGCATTCATTTTTCCAAAGCAAAGGTAAAAGATCCAGTTTTAAGCCCTGCACTAGAAGTTCAAAATCAATTATGCAAGAATATGCGTAAGCATCACGATAAGCTAGGTCTGGTTTTATCCACTCATTTGCACGCTTTACTTTTGAGGGTGAAAAAGGGACACCATTCTCACTTGCACATGTGTTTTTCATTTGTTTCACACTACAAAAAAAGTCCACACGTTCCTCACACTGAATCAACATTGATCTAACAACCCCGCTCACGGTCCAGAGAGGAATTTCTACCTTAAGGAGCTTCACACGTGGCTCCATATACATCAGTGTCACGGGCAGTGCATTTCCCTTCATCCACATCATGCCTTTCCTTGTATTTGCTCCAGTAAGAATAGTAACAAAGCGACCGAAGTAATAGCTGTGGAAGACACTGAATATTTCTTCACAAAACGTCTTTGATAAAGGGAAATGAAAAAGCAAATTTATAGTAATATTTCAAGAAAGAAAGACAATATTTAGGTAGTTTAAAGAATTGTTTTATGAGTATTCCAAGATACAAACCACACCCCTTTATATGTTATCAGATGGCTACCTCATCTACATCATGAATTACAGTATTAGTCACATATTAAAATTATAATTATTACAGTATTATTTACAATATGTTTACTATTAAATCCATGTCTTACTGAAGAAACAGGGCTATGTCTAAATGTTATAATCTACATACACAAAATGTATATAAATATTTAGGACAGCAATCTAAAAAATCTTCCAACTTCTTGCATATCTGCAGTGCTTTGTTTTATACAGAAGGAAAAACTTTGAATGCTAAAACACTGTATATTTATTTTGGACAAATCTGGAAAGCAAAATACAGATAACTGATTTTGAAATATTTTATTTAAGTGCTAATTGCATATAAAATGAATATGCAAAAAAAAAAGCTATACTCCAAATCTCAGATTTACACACTGCTTCCTTATTACTAATGAATCAAAAAAAAAATGCAATTTTCTCTAAACTTTGAATTTGGAGATCTTTAGATTTCAACCAGATCTTTAAATTTCAATAAGTAAGTAACATCAGCTATATATGAAATGAGTTGTTGGGGGTAACCAACAGCAATAAAGAAGCTTATGTAATCTCTCCTTCCAGGTTGTATTCATGCTTTTCTTGTGATATGGAAAGCATTTGGGTCTGTTTCAAGAAGAACGTGAAGTAGATGCTCCAAAGTGTCCTCTGCTAGAGCCAGGAATCTCTCTGGAAACTACATAAGGAGAATTAGGTGCCTAGGCAGCTGGGTGCTTGAAACCTTCTAGTGTTTACAGTGCTCACTGATCACAAACCATAACTAAACAGAGTAGAAAATGTGATTTATCCTACCTCTCACATAAGAGTAAGCTATATTTACCTGTTAGATAATGCTCTCTTGGGCAACAGGACTGCTGTCATAATTCTTTTCATGATTAATATAGCAACTCATAGTAACACAATCTAACCTCGATTTCAGACAAATAACAGGGAAGACAGTTCTGCTCCTTAAAAACATACAATATAAAAGATAGAAAGCCGTAAATACTTAAAGCAGACAAATGAGGCTGGAGAATTGGGAGCACAGAATAAGAAAAAAAGAAAGAACAATCTTGTTTTACAATAAAATGAAAATGTCTCCACTTATCTCAACAATGTCAGATGGAAGAACTATATCATGGCAAAGACAGACTCTGCAAATAGAGGAAATGTAATGGTATATATGGAGCGTAACAGTGATTACACATATGATATTTAACTCAGTGGCTCAAAGATGATTCCCAAATAGGTCCTAATTCAGTTGTAAGTCTGATGAATAATACATGCCCATCCATTTCATTACAGAATTCCAAAGCACTGAACATTAACTGTATTTATTTATTTTGTACATTCTGGTTTCTTTCAATTTCTCTATTATTTAGGAAGGTCATAAATGGGGTGATCATAAATATATGGGAAAAAACAACAACAACAAAACCATTTGCTTGATTGATTGTTTTTCCTTTGAAGGACCAAATGGCCTGTTGTTACTTACATGGTTAAAACACAGTCTTAACTCTGGCAGAGCTCATGAATCTGCACATGCAGAATTCCTTTCATGCATACAGCATGTATGTTAACATATACATACAGCAGGCACACAAGGAAGCTTCACAGCTCATAAACTAAAAATCCATTTTATCTTCTCTGATTTGAGTTTGTCTCTAATACATACATAATTATTTTCATGGAAGGAAGGACCTGGCCATTAAAGCCTGAAGCTGGATGGGAATCGCAGAACTGCAGTCAGGAGAAATTCTCACCTCATGCAAGCTAGAGGCAAAACACACACTGGCTTGACTGTGGCCAGACTGTTCTGCATTGAGCACAGCAATATGATGAGCTGGGAGCACAAACCAACAGGCAGCAAGAACCAGCCTATGGTGGAATGAAGAGAAAACGTAGCCCAGCAGAAGCCGCAGAGCAAGGGCTAAAGGGAGAATGTTGAGGCTGATGCTCTTGACTGTCAATGTCTTTACACTAGCAAAACGTACGATGGGAAAAACCACTGTGAGATGGTCACTTCCTCTTCCATGATTTGCAGCATTTCTTTTTTTCAACGACATTTCTGGAAATGTTGTACATCTGATCTTTGAGCTGCAAATCCTGCTTCCTTTAAAGAGATTGTTGTGACACCTCAAATGCCTTTGAGTTTCATGTCTTCTTTGGGCTGTCAAGAGAAAAGGCATCATATATATTTTAGGTACAAAGAAATAAAGGAAAGGGAAGGAGAAGGGGAAAAGGAGGGAAATGGAAAGCAGAAAGAGAAGGGAAAGGAGGAGAAGATGAAGGGCATGAGAAAGCAAGGAAAGGAACACAGGTATAAATCATGCAATATTTGTCAAGTGCATGATAAACAAAAAGGTACATAAAAAGGTCATTAAATTCATGATCCAAAACTTAAAGCTTCAAATAAAATTAATCCTCTGATTTAAGCCAGCCACAAGTCAGGAAATAAAGACTTAAGAATGAGATCCTTTTAAAGTCATTTTATCCTAGCATGGTTTATCAGCATATTTACCAGGAGCAAATGTGTCCTCTGCAAATTATACACATCATGAAATCTCAAGCAGCTCTGCCAAGATCTGGTGATAAGTTGCTATAACAGCAGCTTGGGGTTCGAGAAATTTACTTTCCTTTGCACTCATGGCAACAGGTGACCTAGTGGTAATGACATCATTAACACATTTCACCTTTTTAAGCTCTCCCACTGGTGTTTTACTTATGCAGGTTTATGGGGGAATCATTTCATTTTGTTGTTTGAAGTTCCTCGTGTTCATAGTGGTAGCTTTAAGAAAATAAGCAGAAAAGTGGAAGGAGATTGTCCTCTGGGGTATGTAATTTGTGAGGAAACCATCTGACTACCAGTTGATTCTGCCTTGCATGAAACAGAACTTGAGAAAATTTATATACAGAGCAGGTAAGTTTGGAATCAATCTAATTCATTTTTTCATTCATGAACAGGCAACAACAGCTTTTTAATAATGAGTTATTAGGCACTTTTTTATCAGCTTCCCCAGGTATATTTGAATTTATCATCAAATATGGATCTATGTATTAAGAAAATTGAATAGAGGTCTCTGTTCATTTGACTGAGTCAAATGAAGGGACTCTTCATGCTAGACATGCAGGGATCAAGATCTTTTATTACTGTTGCTTGTAAGTCTCATAGAGATCCTTTTGTAAATATTATTAAATAACTTGTTTACTTCTTCTTTTTGAAAGCTATCTTCCCTACACCTCTCAAATTTAACTTTTAAACAGAAAAGAAACCATGTTCTATTTAGCAATTGTAACAGAATAACATTCTGCAACTGAAATTTCTACTTACAAAAACATGGCCTTGACAACTTGCTCCCTACAGCAACAACTTGAAAGCAAGTCTATTAACCCCTGTAACTTATTTACAAAAAAAAAAGATAAACCAGACAAAACAAAACAAAAAAGACAAACCCAAAGAAGATACTAGTAGTACTGCACATAAGCTCAAACAATAATACATGGCAGCACTTCTGCCATGTACAGGGCCAAATCCTATTTCATTGAAATCAGCTGACCATTTATTATTGAACTTAAAGGATCAGGCTAAGACTCTATGCACTGAAAACAAGGTTTTGCAGCATATCCAAACAAATTGATATTTCTCCAATAGTTTGCATGAATACCTAAACAAATGTTAGGATTAAGCACCTTTATTATACATTAATATCACAATAGCAAGAGACACAACTGAGTTCAGTCTCAGGAAGATGAGACTAAGGGACAGCTAACTTGGGCTAAAAGTGTTAGCAGGAGGTAACAGAAAAGGTGCAGCCAGATTCTTGTCGGAGATGCAACTGAAACGATAGGAGATGATGGACACAGCTTGCAACAAGTAAAATTTCAAAGAGTAAAGAGATATCAGAAAAAATATTTCACAGGGATGGTAGTCAAAAAATGGCTAAGTTTGCTTTGGGATCTCCATTCTGAAGATATTCCAGGTCTGGCTTCATATGACTCTGAGCAACTTGGTCTAATTTTGAAGGTGGCTCTGCTTTGAGTGGGAGAATTGGGACAGATGCTCTCTAGAGGTCTCTTCCAAATGCAGAGGATGAGAAGAGGGAGAGATGTACAAAGAGGGAGAGGGAGAAGGGAGGCCAGTCTCTGATTAGTTTTGCATGTTCAGTCTTTAGATTGTACATCCTCAGACTGTACACATCATTGTGTGCTTTATTTTTGTCCAAGTATACTTTGTAGGAAAGCATTCGGACAACTTACAGCTGCAACATATTTTTACATTCTACTAACTCTAACAATAAATATATGTTAAAAAGTGTTCCTGGAAGTCAAGCAGGTATGGTTAAGAAAGAGTGTGGTGGGATGATGGAGCAGCCTTCCTTCTCTTAGCAGATAACTCATGGTGACTATGTGCGACGAGCAATCCAAAAAGAACTGCTAATAAAATAAGGTTTTAAAACAACTTCAGTCAATTTTAACTAGTTTAAATGTTCCTTCTGACTGCCAACACCAAAGAAATCTCTGTTCAGGATTTTTTAGTAATTTTTTTTTTTTTTTACACAACAGGGAAAGTGCAAGAAACAAGACCAAGTCCAAATCGACATAAAAAATGAATGGGTGTGTGTATATATATATATTTAATTATTTTTTGAATGATTGTAGTCTTCGTATTTGAATTTAGAAAATGCAGTGTATCAACCCAGGCCAAATTCTCAGACAGCATAAACTGGCATACTGAGAACCTGCATTTACTATATCAAAAGTTTTGCAAGTTCAACTCTTGGAAAGTGTGCCATGCCCCAGGAATGTGTAAGTTATGGGTACATGGACAAGTCCCTATGGCTGGTACCTATAGTGATTTTGCCCCTCTACATATGCTGTTACCACATGGCAAACAGGAGATACCCTGTACCTCTTTCATAAAGTAAATTACTTCCCATTTACTGCGGCTTTTTTTTAAAAGAATGGGCAATTTTCAAAGACTAACTCTCTGCAAGTTCACCCACCACCTACTCAACAGCTACTTCTTCGCTTCTCCAAGCCCTTATTTTCCAGGTACATTGGGGAAAAAGATCTAAGTATCTAAGACTCAAGTACAGATAAGAAAATGTAACAGCCCCTTGGTCTCAGACAACTCTTAAGACCATATTGCCAAACATATCCTGCACACGTGGAGGTCTTGCTCCCATCACACTACAAAATGCTTTGACGCATGAGACAACTAAAGCCCACCACTCTGCCAAGAAGTCATTTGGCACACACTTCATAGTTCTCCAAGCCACAAAAAAGGCACTCCTACTGCATTATGATATTCCCACATACAGTTGGACTCCAATGCTTTTCCTGGAAGTTTTAAGCCTTCCTAACTTAACACCAATAGTAATGAATATTATCTCAGACTACAGTCAAGAAAGATCAAATCTCCTACGCACTCATGGGCAACTTTAAGAATATATATTTTGTAATGCTGGGAAGAAAACAGCAGTTGGAGAAGATCCTTTCCTACAAATATTTCATTTCCTGAGATGTGGGAAATTGTATCCCCATTACTCACCTTTCCACCTATCTAGCGCATAGAAGTCAGTCCCATAGCAAACACACATCAATCATGTTCCTGAGCCCTCAAAATTCTCTGCATGTGGTGTATTTTCCAAAAAAATCTTTAAAGATAGAGAAGTCTTTCCATTAACCATAGTAGGTTCAGTCCCCTGGGACATTCCTAAAATCACAAGAGTATCCAAAGAGTGAAAAAAAAAAAAGAGAAAATAATGTTTTTACGACTAATACGTTGTACCGGAACAGGAAGTTTCCTGGCTGGCTGTGAGAACTTGACATATTCCTCAACTATAGACACAAAGTGCTTAGAATATGGAACCATGTTCTTGTATTTCATAAACATTTTCAAGTTAACAATTTTATTTAAAAGAACTTCATTTAAAAGAAAAATAGTAAATGGCACATCATGTAATTGCTATTTATTTTCATAAACATGAGGTATTTCAAAGTGCTATAAGACGCAGCACTAAATGTACATCGTTGGAAGAAATTAAACACAGAACTTTGCAGTTACCCAGTTCTATGCACCAAACATTAACAAATACATTAACTGGAAGAAACAGGCTAGGAAAAGGCATATATAGTAAATTTCTTTACAAAAGTTTCTTAGTTCAAAAAAGTGATAAAGTAATATCTACTCAAAACTTTCACAACTCATTTTCATACGAAAATATAAGTATCAAATTTAGTTATGTATCAGCATCATACTAAAGTATACAGGCAATGTAAGAATTAGTACAGTACATAACAGAGATTAACAATATATTTGTATACAAAAACATGCTCCTCAAACATTGAGGTATTACAGTACTTAGGTATGAACTTCCAGTCTAATACTGGTAGCAAAAGCCACCTCTCATAACCCAAGACATGTACAAAAGGCAAGTGTGTAGATGGTATTTACAGAAAATTCCCACAGGGGTACAAATGCCAACCCCTAAAGTAGCATCTGTTAGAACGTAAGCACCATAAAAATTAGGAATGAACATTTTTTAACTCAACTAGATGTCATCAGCAGCTCCAAATGTTCACAACAATTAAAAAAAAAATCCCACCATCTACAGTTCTTAAGAAGAAAAACAAAGGCAGTCCATTGTTGTTTGGTAGTCTTGCAATAAAATCCTTGCAAGAACATCCATTTGTTCCGTACCCGGAAAATATAGTTTGTCGATTACTTCAGGGACTGGATTGAAAGTAAAACCAACATTCTTAACGTCAAAAAACACAATTTTTTTTAAAGAATCAAAAATGTGCAAAGTGGCAATGACTGTCCTGGTCAGCCAAAAAAAAAAGAAGAAAACAAAGAAGTTTAGCAAGTCCGCTTGTATTCTATTTTCTTTAGCAATTGTTGTTGCCTGGCTTGCAATTTTTCCTTTTCTAGCAATAACTTCTGCTCCTCGGCCTGAAGGGAATGGACATACTCAGTGGCTTTTTTCAAGATCACAACTTTTGCAGCTTTCTCATTTTTAACCAGTTCTGGAACATGGTCCCTTAACGTGAGGAAACTTGACCGCAGGTCGTTACGTCGCTGACGCTCCAGGATATTATGGTTACGTCGACGCTCACTATCCTCCGAGTCAGAATTTCGAGGACTTGAACTCTTAGACTTTGGTTGGATCATCGGCTTCATTGGACGGGGCACCTCGGGTTTTAACTTTTTCGGTGGTGGAGCATCTTCGCTCTCCATGTACGGAGAAGGAGCGGCATAATTATGTTGCTGGTGAATCGGAGCGCAGCGCTTCAAAATCAGTTCATTCTGCTGTGTCCTGACCGATGGAAAAGTGGTATTTTTAGGGCGCACTGTGATAGTAAGGGTGGTAACAGCCTTGTTGGAGGAGGAGCGCCTTTTCTCCACTGTCACAACATCAATTTCTTCTTCTTCATCCTCTTCCTCCTCATCTTCATCATCTTTGGGCAATATGAAATGGAAAATAAGCGTTATTCATACAGCAAATATTCACAGCAAACATCAATCCAAATGTGTTTACGGAAAATACAGAAAAAAACAGCAAAAGCAGCAGCAAAATAACAGATAGTAGAAAGAGGGCGTGTCCACTATCCGTAGGCAGATGTACATCTAAAAAAGTATGTAATATATAGAAAATGCATACTCTGACTCATATTTAAGAACAATTATTTTTAAAGTTTAATGTAGCAATTGCATGGATGCAATTTTCGTATGGCTATGGATCTGATTTCAATGGAAGTGGTGCTAGCCACCCACATAATGCATGGGCAGGGATGTAGTTTTTGGACAGAACGCCCGTGTTTTGCCCCAGCCACGGGGTTGCGGCACAAAACGCTCCCATTGAGGCCGGCGCAGCCCTGGGCCGGACGGCAAGGCCGCCGGCAGGCGGAACAATCGCCGCGTTTGTAGGGCTGCAGAAGGTGAAGCGGCTGCAGGCGGGGACGCGTTAAGCCGGCGCTTGGGGCACTGCCAAGAAGACAGCTGTTGGAAGTGCTTCCTCACCCGGAGCTGTCAAAGCAGACATTAAAGGGGCGGCGGGCCGGGGCCGCGGCCGCCGCGCCGCTCATGTGCGGGGCTCTCTCGCGCGCCAGGCCCGTCCCGGCGCAGCGGGGCTCCTGCGGGAGGCGCTCCCGGCGCTCCGGCGGCGCCCGCCCGGCCCAAGGGCGCCCTCCCTCCCTCCCTCCCCCGGGCCGCGCGGCGGGGGGCGGCGGGGCTGCCGCGCCTGCTGCCGCC
>JAUBOD010000168.1:674215-692481 GCA_032353885.1 Nothura maculosa
TCGAAGAACTCGCCGCCGTCCGCGCCGCCCCACAGGTCGGCCTCGGGGGGCAGCAGGAGCAGCTCGGACGCCCAGTCCAGGGGGTCGGCGGGGCGGCAGCCGCCCAGCGCCGCCGCTGACCAGGGCGTCGGGCCCCCCGCCGGCGGGGGCTCCTGCAGCCCGGCCCGGCTCGGCGACAGCGGCGGCGTGGGCAGCAGCTCGAACTTCTTCCAGATGTCTTCCCCTGGGGGGGCAGAGTCCGGCCCGCACAAGTAAAAATCATCTTCGTCCGGGTAGAAACAGGGCTGCAAAGAGTCAAACTCCAGGTCCGGGTTTTTACTGACCATTCCTGGCATCGCGGGTCTTCTCGGCACGGACGGCTGTGTTAGAGGCAGCTTTTAGGGGTATTTCCAGCAAAGGGATGGCAGGGGCTCCCAAGACCTGAAACTAAACCAAAAAATAATATATATATTAAAAAAGGATAATAGACACGGAAAGCAGACAACACAACTCCCTCACAATCGAAAAAAATAATAATAAATAAAAGCCCGGAATCAATGTAAATGGGGCGGGAAAGCCTTTTTGGCAAGTTGCGGGAAGGAAAGGAACCGGAGCTGCATGTGGCACCTGGTGTGCGGAGCGCAGGAGCAGGGCGCGCAGCAGCCCCCGCGCCGCGGCGCTCGCGGCGTCGCTCCGAGCAGCGGGGCGGGCGCCGGGCAGAGCCCGCTCGGGTGCCAGTGGGGGCCGCGCCTTTTGTCATGTGCGGAGCGGCGGGGACGCAGGGCTGGGCGCGCGGGGGCTCCCTCCGCGCCGCTCCGCCGAGCGCCGCTTCAGTCAATCGCAGGCAACACCGAGAAATCCGCGCAAAACACAAGGCGTGGGGAGGGGGCGGGAGGGGGCGAGAGGAGGAGGGGAAATTCGGCAGCAACAGAAATTATCAAGCTTATGTAATAATCTCACGTTAAAAAAAAAAAAAAATGCATTGAAGGCACGCCGGCACCACCAACAAAGCCCGTTGATTTGCCAGGGAGGCACAGGAAGTTTTTTCTCCCCCCTGCGCTTTCTTACAGTTTTAGGCGAGGTTGCAAGGACGACAACTTCGCACGTCCTGCCGCTCCGCGCAGTGCAGCCCGCTAAGAAACGCGAGCCTCCTTCCCTTCCCTCCGCACGGCCGTGCCACCCTTACCTTCTGCGGACCCCCCACTCACTATCCGCGGCCAGTCAACCAGAGCCCCATTCCTGCTCCACAGCCTCAATTGCATCAGACATTAAAAAAAAAAAAAAGGAAAAAAAAAAAACTTTAGGCGATCAAGGTCGCCCTTCACCTCAGCCCACGTAACGCGGAGGGGAAAAAAAAATCGCTTCGCTGCGTTTAAAACAGCTGACGTTCAAACGGCGCCCAAAAGGGGTGAAAAAAATCCATTAAAAGCCTTATGATGAAATGCAAAGAAACGAGCCCAGCTGAGCCGCTCCCCCTGCCCCGCCCCCTGAGCGCGCCCAGCCTTGTACGTATTTCTCCGCTCGCGAAATACATTCAACCGTTAACACATACACACACACATATATATGTATAAAATAAATGATGGCAATAACAACGCGAAGAGGCACCTACAGGAGGGCGGCCCCGGCAGAGCGGCCGCGCGCAGAGCCCGCGGGGCTCCCCATGCAGGCAGCGCCCGCGGCGGCTCGGCGGGGGGAGCGCTGCTGACTGGCGGGGGGCAGGGAACCGGGAAAGGCGGGAGCACCGGCAAAAAGGGCTCCGCGCGGCGCCGACCCTGCGGCTTCCTCCTCTTCTTACCTCGGCGGGGATGGGGGTGGGTGCTGCGAGGGGGAGTGGCAGGTTGGGGGGAGGGGGGAGGGGAAAAAAAGGCCAAAAAAAAAAAAAAAAAAGCCAAAAAAAAAGGGCAGATGATCTTGTGTGTTGCACTTTATTGCGTGCCCCCGAGGCAGGCTCCAGCGTCCGCGTTCACCCTGCGCTCGCGGACAGACGATTGTCACTGGCTGCCTTTGAAGCTCCTGGGTATTATTAACCTCCCACCCCCCACCACTATTTAAAAAAAGGGGGGGACGGGGGAGCGAAGTGACACACCCGGGGAACAGCGAAGATAAAATAATAAAGAGGAGCGGGCGCAGCGTGACGCCAGCCGCCGCTCCCGTGCGCGCAGGGAGGCGCCCGGCATTTGGCGCCAAAGGCCCCATTTGCTCTTTATTCTCTGCACAGGGGAGGGGGCGCCCCCGCCGTGCCCCTTCCCGGCGACACGGGGCACGGGAGTCACTGAGCGGCCACAAGGCGCCCGGGGAAGCGGCGGGGCGCGCAGCTAGCAGCGCTCCTGTCATGTCGCCGCCGCCTCTGCCCGCGCTGCCTCTCCGCGCAGCGCGGCGCTCCCCGCGGAGCCGCCGCATCGGAACAGACGCCGCTTTCCCCTGCGCACGGCGACACCTTGCGGAGGGCGGGCAGGAGCGGCGGCCCCGGAGGGAGGGCGGCAGGTTGAGGCGGCGGCGACCGGCGCCGCGCTCGCCGGGGGGCCCGGGCCGCAGGGGCGGCGGAGGCAGCGCAAGGCCCTGGGAGGGCCGCGCGCGGCCCCTGAGGCGCCCGCCGCTCCGGTCCCTGGCGGCGTCGGCCTATGAGGGCCCCCTCGTCCTGCCCTCCATCTTCGGAGAGCGCGTGAGGGATTCACCGATTGACCAGTGTGAATCCATAGGAGAACCCCGAGCTGTGTTAATTCGTATTTGGATAATGCGACTGGTCAAAAAATTTTTTAAAAATATGTGTCTTGTTTGTCTTTTCCCCCCAACACACACATTTCAGCAGCCTTTAACACATTGCAGCTTGCGAGGAGACAGTGTTCGTTCCACCAAATGTGTAAATAATTTATTGGTACTCATCAATCAAGCACCAACCTAATTTAAAAATATTATATATGATTTGCACTTGTAAATTCATTCCTTATCTCTTCCACATTTCACAGAATCAGAGAATCACCTAATGGTTAAGGTTGGAAGGGACCTCTAGAGATTGCCTAGCCCAACCCCCCTGCTCGAGCAGGGACACATTTCCTCTAAAGCTCTAATGTTCGCAGACCTTTTTTTATGTCCGTGCCGCGGAGGCGAACATGGAGTGTTCTCTAGTTAACTCTTAGGTTTGAGAATGAAGTATCAACTTCTAGGACAGATCAGCAGTGCTTGTTGCATGTGTCTATAACTTTGGTCGTATCTAGATACGAATGCTAAAGAAGTATTACACGGAAGACAGCTCTTAAGAAGTAACTTCCTTTGTGAAGAAAAAAAAAGATGGTAAAACAACAAACACTGAAAAACGCTGCAGTTTCTGATCACCAGTTCTCTTTAGGTGGAGAGTTGCTAAGACCCAGATCTATTGTTTCATCGTGTGCAGTTGAGCAGCACCTGGAAAACATTGTGCCAAGCTGTGGAAATAGTGCGCAAATCTTTGTGCTTTTTTGATTCAGGTTTGCTTTGGGTTATTTTACCAGCATTTACCGATTTACCGTTTTTTTTTTTTTTCCCTCTGATGGCCTTCCTTCTGGCCATATATATCAAGAAACCTTAGGGCAAATTGATAACTGAAGTTATTTGTGGTTACTGTGAATTTATATTTACTTCGCTTAATTGAAACAATTTGAGGAGTAAGGTGAGACGATTTTAGAACTGAGTCCATATACAGATCAATGTATAACAAATATTTTAAAGCTTAGTAAGAAAATTAGCTGTGTTATCTGAAGTCTCTAAAGTGTGAGCTTGCACCTTTCAGATGTAGCAAGGGAAATCAGGACTATAACAGCTCTGAGAACTAACAGTGACCTTCAGAATACACTGCTTTATTACATCTTTTGTGGGTAGCTTTCTTCATTTCAGCCTCAGTTTCTTTTAGGCTTTTTATTTCTTCTTGAAGACTTCTGTAAAGCTCTCCACCAGTCCAATGGGTGTATTGATTTATTTGTTTTTTTTTTCATAATTTGCAAAGGTAGAAAAGAGCATATAAAAGGCTAAAATCTGCTTTTGTTTACACAGTGGTAAGAGTGTGAGTGGATGCAGTATTTGTGCCGAGATCTCAACATGCGCACCTGGGCGTAATGTGTGGGTAAGTTACTGCAGGTCACAGCCACTGTACATTTTCTTTCATCGTTACTGATTCATTAAGGAATGCTGGGTAAGGTAAACTTCTTACAGGGGCACACAGCTCTCTGTGCCACCTGCAGCCTACAATTACTCCAGAAAACCAAATGAAACAGTGTTACTAGATCTTTGTGGAGTTGTCCTCCTCAGAGGCACCCAAAGTTTGGTTATAAGATCTCTTCGTGATTCAAAAGTACTGTATAAATTCTCCTGAGTCCATTACATTTATTGTTTCTTATCCTCAAAACCTCATGAGGTCTTCTAAGTGTAGTTGTCAAAATTATGATGGACTTGGAATAATTTATTCCTAACAACATGAAAAAGGTGTGAAATCTTCTATAGGAGACTAGAAAGGACATAGGTTTGGATGCTTGTAGACTTGGATTTATTTTTTTCTTGCTTGCTTAAAGGAGGACCCTGTACACAACCTTTCAGATAGTACTGGTAACGTTTTCAGGTGGATCAGTTACTTGAAGGTGTTAAAAAAAAATAACGTAGCAGGCACAAAAGCTGTCACATGTAGAGCAATAGATTTATTCATGCATGCCTTTGTAAAATCTTTTGCTAGGTAGTTTTACCGTTCCATGCTATGCAGCTGCTGATCTTTAATCTTTAAAATACTTATTGCAACAATCCTCCCTGAAGGCAGTCTGGTATTATTTTCACCCTCATACAGATCGGCAAATGAAGCAGGATAAGAGACTTGCCCAATATCACATACTCAAGCAGATCTGTGGTTGCCAGTCTGTAATACTAGAGGGTAGCACTTGCTTTCCCACAAGTTCTTGCAGACTGCCTTGTTATTAACTGTTAGGATGAAATAAATACTAGTGCAGTGTCACAAATGTATTGGACATCAGCTGGACAAAGAATAGCATGCACAGTGCTGCCTTCACCCATGCTCTTGAGACACAAACACTTTTAAATGACAATCATAATACCTAATGTTTGTGTAATGTTTTATGTGACCAAGATATTGCATGAACATAGACATTGAGAAATAAGTTATTTAACCTTGAATCACTGCAGTGGTAGCTACCCAATCTCACCCACACTCTCAGAAAAATTTTAAGGAGTACTAGTAATCAGAGAGCTAGTGCTGTTAGTGCTTTAATTAAAAGTAAACTTGAAGTCACACTATCCATAAGAAATATTCAGATAATAGAACATTATTATGGCTGATAAGAGGAGAAACTGGACTTAACCAAATAATTGCAGTTGATTTTTTACCTTTAAGTGTTCCTAATCAGAAATAATCAGAAATCTTTACATCTTTCTATAGTAAGTACAAACAAACAAAACAAAACAAAAAAACCCACAAATATTTCTTCCTTCTATATTTTCTGTGTATTTTAAATTTCATTCTGCATTCACTGGTCAGAAGTCAGATTTTATGCTTGCCTGAAGGAGACTTCAACTAGCTATCTGGCTGTTTGAGAGCACTGGAAGATTTTCGTTAAAGCCAGAAGGACTAGAAATGTATTTTTTAGATTTGGCAGAATTTGATAGCAGTTGCTCAGGAAAACATCCTACTTGCAACAGATTTTTCAAATCCTATATATGACTAGATAAACATCTAAGCATTTGGTATCTTACAGTTGTATTCTAAAGCAAAACAAAACAAAAAGAACTTTATGAAGTTACAGATAAGACCCCTAAGTGAAATGTAATAGAAACAAGGAATTTTGTGAGCCTAGTTTCTGATGTCTGTCCTTTATGAGAATTTTTGATGTCTAATAAAGGGTAAGCTTATTAACTCTTCTTGATGGAAATATTAATAAGACCTCTTTCCAGTTTTGAGTTTTAATGAAATGTATAAAAGTTCAACATGTTTTAGACCCCTCCCCTTCTGTAAAGTTTGGTTGAAACTGCCTAGTGTGTTCAGAATTCACTCCAGGAAATGACAGATAGCTTCATTGATTGGACTTTATTTCCTTAGGAAACTAGGCCAAGAGGAAATCAAGTATAAGAACTTAAAAAGCGGATATTACAAATAATGAATTTGCTAAATTTCAGAGTTCAAACACTAGCTTTAGTTTGTGCAAAAAAAAAAAAAAAGAAAGAAAGAAAAATAATACAAAGAATAAGCTTAGTGCTTCTCTTAGCCAAGCTGCTACAGGGTCATTATTAATACAAAAATCTCTGGATAAATTCCCTTTTACAGTGTTCTAACCCCCACACATTATTATGGTAATTGCTTCCTCCTAAATGTATACATAGTGCTTGAAAACATATCCTAATTGTAAAATCACTTACAAGCATTTGTAGTTCTTGCAAGTATTCCTTTTATGAGTAGGAAGATATATAACTCCCCTAAATCTAATCCTTGAAAAAGTATCTGCTGCTGAGTGACATATAGCATCAGTGATATATTAGTAGAGTGAGATTGTTCTTGTGTTATTTTTCCTGTCTTTATAAATACATGTGAGAAAATGAATACATTTGATATGCACATGCATTTCAGGACAACAGCTGTGGCAAAATATTTTTTTCAGCAGCAGACAAATAGGCCAGTTAAAAATGGCTTGACAATGTGTAATCAGAACAATGATAGAAGTTCTGTGAAGCTTTTTTTTTAATCAGAATAATTTACCTACACACATATATTCATGTATGCATGTAATCTCTGCCAAATTTATGAAAAGTAGATCACTTTTTTTTACTATTTATTATCATGGATGTAATTAGTGTTCAGAACACTGAGACACTCCTCTGTGTTATTATGCCATAATTATGAAAAGAATCCTGTTTTCTAGCAGTAATTCTAAAGGACTCAGACATGCATACCGATACTGTGTAGTTCAGCAACTGCAGATATAATCCCCTTAAGGAAGTAGTTCTCCTTATAAAATAATCTCATCTCTGAAATTCACAGTTTTTCTTTGAAAATCAAAGGACGGCTCCTATTCAGACAATACCAGTCCTCTTCTTGTTAAAGCTAGGGAAAAACTCTTTGGAAAATTAAATTTATGCAAGCCCAGGATAGTTATCCTAAGATGTAGCAGTTTGTTAGCAAGGAGAGAAGGGAATGGTGCTGAATCGTTCTGCTTCTCTCAACCTGCTGCAGATAGTGGATGGGAAGAGGATGGATGATTTTTGACAAGTTCATCATCAAATAAACATTTTTCCTCTCAGAGAGAACTGTGTCAGTGCCCAGATGCCAGTGTCTCTTGAAGGCTTGTTGGTCTCAGTTAGTTTAATTCTCTAAAAATCTTAGTTTAGTTAAAATCTTGACCTTCTGCACTGAGAAAGGCCAGACCCTGAGCCTGAAAAGAGCTACGAGCATTTATTAAAATGGTCCATTTCTACTGTTGTTTTTGAATCTTATCTCTTCTACCTTTACACATCCCACTTTGCCATCATATTTTCAGTCTTGCAATGATTTGAAGCATTACAACATTTTATGTTTTTGTATATTTTTTTTTAGCAATTAGCCATTTGCACATTATTGTGCAGGCTCACATTACTAACTCTGTTTGAAACCTAAGCTTAGAATATTTTACTGGTTGCAAAACCTTTTAAAGAGTTCATTATTATGAAATATTTTACCAGATAATTCACTGAGACAAATCTGAAATGTGCAGTTGGGAAGGTAAAATTATAACCAGCCACATAAACCTGTCTTCATTAGCTCCCTTTCAAATATTTCCAAATGTTCCCAATAGAGAAAGACATCCTCAGAGAGAGTTTGAAGCGTGAATTCTTTAGTTTTCAGTTGGAATCTGCTTTATGTTTAAGAGGAAGGCTTTCATTTCCTGCATCTGAGATTCATTTTTAAATGCAAGCTAACAGGAAGATTAGCCTTTAAGGACTATTAGTGACTGGGCAGAATGGTGTTGGTAACTAAAACATAAAAGAAGGAGAAAAAAAAAAAGGAAGGAAAACATAGACCTCAGTGAATGAATAAAAGGAGGCATCAAAATATATCCTCAGCTGGTGTCAATTGATATGGCTTCGTTCCATTGGAGCTAGTCCAGATTATACCAGCAAAAGATCTGGCCTGTCATGATTCCAACTTCAGTCTTGGGCCACAAGTTGAAAGTAGTTTTCTGGATTGTTTAGTTTGTTCTTATTTTATATGCAACAGATAGAGCCCTTACTGATAACCTGTGGGACATTCTTCAAAGCTTTGCTATAAAAACTGTTAACAGCAAAGGAAACGCTTAACACTTATTGCTTTAATGAAAATCTCTTCAGACACATTGAAGTCCTTTATAGTGTATTGATGGTTTTATTATTATTGCCATTCCCACTTTACTAAATCAGGGTCTCAAAGTTTTGTTTATTTATCTGTCATGTAAATTATCCGTCTATCTCTGGCTGTAAGCACAAATGAATGAAGGGCTTTGGCACAATCTACAGATGCTACAGATGCTACGGATGTTCCTCCTTATGCACACACTTTATAGTCTCCCAGAGAGGCCAGCCATGACCCTAATGTCCCTGTGCCTAATTGTACCTAATTCTACAGGCTTCTGTGAAACTCTTCTTCTATGAAACTCTTCTTCTATGAAACTCTATGAAACTATGAAATTCAAGGGCACTCCTGCCAAATTCTGGACATCCGAGTCTTGAAAAATGTGTGAACCTCTTCCCTCTCCAAACAGTGATTGCCAGAAGTGAGAAATCAGACTTAACAGACTAAACTGTATGAGTTCTAGTCATCAGACATGTTTATTATTGCAAGTTTTTGATAGATTACACACTTTAAGAAATTGAGAATTTTAGAAACAAGTGCTCATAGAATGTGGCTTATTAATTTTTTTTTTCTCTTGAAAGAGTAATGTGTCATTCATTTTAAGAGCGATTAATATTAGAGATTGGATTCCATTTTGAACAATTGTAATTTTGGCTTTGATTGTCAATATGTTTTCAGATTTTATATTACTGCCTTTTGCTAAAGTATTTGAAGATGCATCATAAGATCCCAACCTGTAAACTTCCTTCTGTACTCATTGCTTGTCATTATAAAGGCTGTTTTGCTGACTAATTCCTGAGTTCCTAGAGAGAGGGAAAAAGGCATGCGGGGAAACCTGAACAGAAGCTTGCATTATGTGGCAGCCAAACAGCGACATAGATGTAGTCTGCAACAGGAAAGTACAAGACAGGAGACAAGAAAGCATGGTAGTTTCATAACCACTGGCAATAGGACATCAATGAGAGAAGGAAGAGTTGCATGTATTAGGGCCACATGATATCATGAAACAGCATAACAGAACAAATTAATTTTACTTCAATATTATTCACTCACTTTGTTTTGGCCTTTGTCAGAATCAATTATCTGATAGCCTTTAATCACTTTTGATTTGGGTAACCTGAAATGTTAGAACAGAAGTAGCAATTAAAGAAGGAACATCCTTGCAACCATTCATTAAAGTAATTTTAAAATGATATTTAGCTTTGGGCTGAAGAAAACATGAAAACAAATATTTACATGTAATGTTTTGTTTCCTTTATTGTACAAATATAGTCTTGATGTTAACTTCTCTTTTGATTAATGTTAGGATGAGTTTCATTCTTAATCAAGATATTAAAAGCTATAATTCTGCATCAGTATTGCAAAGTTATATTCATGTGATCAGACATTACATGTTAAATGTTTTGTTTGTCAGTAACCTAATATTTATGAGTCCTTACTGTACTAAGGTTTAGCTAAAAGTTTTCTGCTCTAATAATGCATGTATTTGTTTTCCAGTGACATAATTTCATTGATAAGAACAATTTGGATTTAACATGTCAGCTACTGAAATGTTCTTAGTGTTTGCAAATGTTATTTTGCATATTATCCAGATTTACTCTATGTGGGCCACACTAGAGGAGGAATACAGAAATGTGCATTATTTCAAAAGAGGGTAAATCTGTATTAAAGGAAGAAAAAACTAAATCGTGAAATTGTATTATACTTTGTTTACATCTTGACATTACCCAAGACTTCTAAAAGCAGTTTCATTGCATCTTTTCCAAGGTGCTAAATGTGTAGTGTTTTGGCAAGCTCATTACCATGAACATCATAGTACTGTACTGGCATTCCAGCTCCTTCGGCTTGTATTATGGGTATGGAGAGCTAGATGAGCAGTAATTAGTGCAGAAAATCACTTTGGTATGCCAGAGTTTCAGCCTACCGGTAAAGACTTGTTCTTGGCAGGAGGGCAGTACAGACAGAAGGTTGGAAGGAATCCTCCTCCCAGTGCATTGTGGTGCTGAGGACCAGTTTTCCACAAAGCACAGGGCATTGGTGATAGGTCAGGTTCTAAACAAAGCTATATATGCTTGGCTCACAACTAAGGATAGTATTTTTTTCCCCTTCACAAAATCAATAACTTGGTTCAGCGTCATTTTTGAAACTGCTCTAGTTCCATTCTAGAGCTGGCTGGATAAATACCAACCAGGCACTTTTGCATCATGATCCAGACAGATCTGTAGACAGACCAATGGATAGATAGGGATAGGATAGGAATCTCTTTCTAATAAATAAATAAATAAATAAATTCCTTTTGTTTACTCTGTATTTAAGTTCTCTGATTATTATTGTCTCCCTCTCATGTTTCATATCCATACATTTGTCGAGTACTGTGTAGCAAAGATGTATTGACTGTAGATGACAGTAATTCAGAGGTAGGATGAAATGTAATATGGAACACTGTGTGCTAGGATTTCAATCCTCATTTTATTTTAACCTTTCAACCTACTGCAGATCATCAGCAAATCATGTCAACTTTCATATTAACATTTGCTTTTCCTAATTTATAAAATGGAGCTAGGGATGATTAGTGTGTCTGTAAAGTGTTTTGAGAAGTGCTAGAAAATTAAATTGATTGTTATTAATTAAGTCTGTAAAAACCTAGCAGGTTTTCACTTTGTAGTACATTTTCTGCTGATGCTATGGGGAAACAGTATTCTGCAATGGAAGTAGGATTGCTTTATGATGTAGAAAAGCTAAATACTGGCATGAAACAGGGAGAAATTCTTTTCACCTTGATGGATAGCTACAATGCAGACATCTACATCTGAAGTAGTCATTATAGGCAGCCTTTCTAGTCAATGGAGAACACTCAGCAGAATCCATTTGACCTGCTTTAATATCTGCCTTAAGCTTAGTTGAATCATGCCTCAAAAGTACATTAGAGAATTTATGCTTATTACATAATTTAATCTTGCCTCCTGACAGAGAGGCACCTCCAGCTACCTTGCATTGATTCCAGTGTTGTTTAACTAAAGCATTGTTTTCATCAAGCCATTCAATCTTCAGTGTTTGACTTGGACAAACAAACAATGCAATACTTGTACTGTTGATATTATTATTTTTGTTTTCTTCTGCTCTCCCATCTCATACCTTTTGTTAATTTCTAAATCAATTAGTTCTAAAGTTCTAAAGTATATGCATAGCAACTGAATTCTCTTCTTATAGAATATCATCATATTTGAAAATATAAAATGCTGAGTATGGGTCAACAACTGCTCTAAAACTGAAAGGTAAATTTGGCATGCAGCAATGAAATGCTGAAGCGGTTATTAGTCTCCTGACAGATTAGTCTGGCTTGTCCAGCTGTCAGAATGACTGTGCACACATATTGCTGTGTTATTCTGACTGCATTACCTTTGAATTTGAATTGAAGTAATTACACAGAAAGAAGTATCACTGTTAAACAGGGATATAAAGGATATGTGCTGTGATTCTGGGCCACCTTATGCTGAGGCATTCTGTATGATCTATGAATTGTGCTATTACAGTCATCTCTTTCCTAGGGGTAAGATGAGTGCTGGATCTTTTAGCTGATAGAAAAATACATGTTTGGACCTCATTTGGAACAGGATGTCATTACATAAAGATCCTAACTGGATGTTAAGACTTGTTATTTGTACAAGTGCTTTCTCATGAAATATTGACAGAGTTTCCATGTACACATTAGTTTTGCCATTTTTTCTTGGAGTTTTCTTGGAATCTGAGTGAAAAATAAAGATGGCTAATGAAACATAATATTTGTGTACCTTTCTTGTCCTATTTGCTGTTAGTTCTCTATCTGGTATTTTGTAGAAAATATGAAAAGTCAGCAAGTAAACCGTTGTGCATATCCCATGGCTCAGAAAAGAGGCTGTTCTCCGAAGTGTGTCTTAGCAAAAAATACTAGAAAAAAAAACTCTGCTTCTCCTTGTAAGAAGTGAGACTTGAAAGAACTTTCACTTCTTTAACTGGTCTGAAAACATATTTGACCTCTGAGAAAGGAAGCCAGAGAGAGCGTTGTGTAAGTTGATTTAGCATCCCTTGAAATACCTCCTTTACTGGTTCCGTGCCAGAATCTGAAGTGCTGTAGTGACGGCAGCCAAAAGGGAGTGGGGATTTGGATGGAGATAAAGGGAAAGATTAAAAAAAGAAGTCTAAACCTATATTTAATCCAATGGTCTTGTTATCTGAAGCTGGCCACTTCCAGGAGCTCTGCAAACTTTTGCTTTAGTGAATGAATTGAGCCCTGTGTTATAATGACAAATACTTCTCCTGGGAAATACTCATGTTGTATTACATTAATTCTACACCGAAAAAGTACAAACTGAATTGGATATAAAAGATACAACTTTTTACATCTGTGGTGCATGTGTATTATTGGAGGCAAAGATGACTCTCCAAAAATCAGTTATGTGTCTGAGCTGTTGAAATGCAGATCCTGGGATGACATTCCAAGGACAGCTGCAGTTTAGTCCACAAGATTGTGAAAGGTGGTAGTGTTATCAGTGAAATGTCCAGTATTTCTCCATAAAATGTTTATATTCCAAGAAAAAAAGGATGTTTTATTAGTATTTCTGATGGATCTAATATTAAGCACTGATACTTAAATATAAATCTAAGAATGTCATAGTTGACTTTTAGCTAGTTGATTTCAGTAAACTTCTGCTAATTTAAACTATCTGAGAATGTTTTCCACAATCATCACAGTATTATTCAATTTGAAGTATTCTCCTCCTATAAATTCTTAAGTTCTTTGAGAAAGAGTGCTCCACATAAGAACTTTGATGGGACTTCTGATTTTCAAAGCCCAGCCAGGGCACAGACCATAAGTTGTGTTGGCAAGAGCTGTGGGCAGTCAACAACTGCTTGTATAAAGGCAATTTTGGAGAGAAAAGCAGCAGTCATAATGTCATAGCAGTCAAAACAGGAGGAAGTAACTGTTTTTTAATTAAAGTTGAAAGCACGGGACTGGCAAAAGTGAAAGCTTTGGAACATCTTGAGGACTTGATGAGGAGGGCTGAAGGCAGAGAGAGGCTTGACTTAGGAAGCTTTTGAGCATCCGACTTACTTTAATTAGGTGCAATGGATTTAAAGGTCAGCACTCTGATGGAAAATAATTCCCTTCCAGAGCATTTAGTGAGACTCTGTTGAGACTCTGTGAGTCCTTTCTTTCTGCTGTTATTTAAATCAATTAGTATACAGAGATGTCATCAGAAAGAATGTTTGTTGCTTCTTGTTTATTCAAGTCAGGAAAGATGTTCATGAAATATGTAGTCACATAGTAATTATGTCATCAAATACAGTGCTACAAAAGTCTCCTCAGTGAAGAGGAATTTCCTTAACACCTGACGATAACATTTTTCAAAATAAAATATGTCAAAGCTTAGAAGTTTATCTTGGCAGAACATCACACCGTTAAAACAAGATTGAATGTATCCTGTCCAAATCTCTTGCTTCTTGTACTGGTGCCTACGGCTACAGTCCTCCAGATGTTGATACTACCAGCATTTCCATTTTGTGTGGGGAAAGAAAAAAGAAACTTGTTATCACAGATACTTTACAGTAGGAATTTTTTTTTTCAGTACAGTTAGTCTGATGTAATGCAAGAAGAATGAGTCATTTAAAAAAGATACATGGATACTTTTCCCCTGTAAAATAATTTGCCCTTAGCAATAAGAATGAGAATGGGTGAGGGAACAGATTTTACATGTCCCTCGCTTCCCAATCTGAGCTAAGAGGATATTTGTGCTATCTCTAAATAGCTCCAAATTGCCTTGACCTGAGGAAAGAAACAGTAGATATTGCAGTAGAAATAGTACTGAAAGAGCAGGCGAGAATTTTCCTTGTGTTAACACTGCCCAGGCATCATCACGCTCTACTACATTAAACTTAATGAGCCATATTTACACTGAATCAGTTCATACTGCTTTAGCCTTGAAGGGGCCTTAGAACATGTGAGAATGAGAGAATTATTTCCTATGAATTCTGAAAATTAACACGATTACTCCCACAGGGGATTGAGGGATAGTGGTGAGACAACTCAATTTTTGTAGCTCTGTTGGATACTAGAGCAGCTTATAGGATGTTGCTGAGGTGGTAAATCTCATGAGATTTTGTGAATGACAAACAGGATCAAAGGATGATAAAGGGATAAGTTAACAGGACACTGAGAAGAGAAATAGGTATTTCACAGTGCATATTTTTAGTAAAGCTATATATATAATTCAGCGAGGTTAAGCAAGCTTCCATGGGAATTAGATTGTATTAATTGCTTTAAAAATGTATTACCACATTCTGGCCCACATTAAGATTACTTTGTCCTGTTCTAGCTCACAGGTTTAATTATGTTATGTGCTTGCATGGTTGCAATATTGATACCTGACATTTGAATCTAGTAAAGAGAATCATGATGCAGCTGCTTAGATTAAGCTTTTTGGTCTGGTGCTACTATTTCTGTACTGAAGACTCTAAATCAGTGCATATGATTTAGTGCCAACCTGAAGAAGAAATATGTGGATGATTGCTGATGCTTTCTGAGATCAGATGTTCTGCATACCATCCTCCACCAAACAGATTTTGAGAAGGAAATGATCAGACCATTAGTAACAATCCCAAGGAAAGCTAAGAAAAAACTCACCGAGCAGAGTATGCATGCATTAAATTCCTCATGTATAAGTGGTTTTGGTGCAGTGAGATATATATGACAAGCAGCAGAAGTGAGAAGCAAAATGCTTCGTTTTCCAAGGAAGTGACTTATGAAGGTGAATGATTTTTCATGCTGCTAATTCCTCCCATTCAACACATTGCATGGGAACACTTTCTTAGAAAAGGTGTTGGGACTGGGATGTTCATGGATTCATTTTTAGTTTACAGGATGTACTTTGTCAAAAAAAAAGGATCAGTTTTCTGAAATTCATTTTAGTGATTTTGTATCATTCTTTTATGTAATGGCATTAATATAATTAGAAATAGTATGTTCAGCAAATGTACACACATGCATGTATTTTTCATGGATCCTATATTCTCTTTTCACTTTTGTACTTGCTCTTCAAGTAATTTCTGTTCAACTATGATATCCTGTGGCGTGGATAGATGCTTGTTAGTAGAAGGAGTAACATAATTCCTGAGTTAAAAAGGTCATAGATGGGGCAATGGGACTCAGGACCCAAAGCTGGAAAATGTATTAACATACTTTAATCAGTCATACTAAATTCCACTGTGGCATATTTCCTCAACAAATTAGTTAAAAGGATTCTGGGTTCTGTCACTGAAAAAGAAAATGGTCTTTTATTCTTAAAAAAAAACACTTTGGGAGTATCTGATTTTTTTATTTGTTTGAATGTCTATTGTATTTTATAACCTCTTGTTTAAAACATTATATTAGTATATCTACTTTGACTTGTAAACTTTGCCTGAGGTTTGTTATGCAGCCTTGATCAAATTCGATGCTTTCTGTGACTGTTTCACAGTACTCAGCCAATAGACTCTCCTGTGCTGTCCTAAACTTTACTGTGTCTATAAAGTGCAGAGCACAATGTGATACTAATATCAGATGGAATTTGTGAGAAACACTGCAGTTCAAATAAGTAGCAACTGTTTGAAGGGTGTTGCTAAACTGCATTATCCAGCAGTTTTTTTCTCGTGAAGAATCATTACTTCAAATATTGAAAGTGTGTGCAAGCCAATACATCTATTGGCAAGACTATAGGCAAGCAATCATACAGAAGCGACTTAATTCAGATTCTGATCATTCTTGAGCAAAGGAGTGCAACTGTGAAAATATGTCAATGAGATGCATCTAAGCAGTAACTGCATTTATTTTAGTCTGTAGATGACCATGCATGGCTTGGAACTTACACTATCTCTTTTATAGTTTGAGGCTGAGCCCCAGTTTGAAACCAATTTAGAGTCAGTTTCATGCAGGCATTCTCATGCATCCTATGCAAACCATACCCTGCCTTCTGCTTGGGGCTACAAAGAAAGCATAACAAAGGCACTTCAGAAGGGAATACAGCCCCATTGTTTTGTGATGATTCTGTAATGATTAACAGCAACACTCCTGTTAAGTCACATTTTTGGTACATTTGAATTGAAATTTCACCTTTGTTAGAGGAGTTGCTTTTCCCACAAGTAGTACTTTATAGTTTATAAGCTTCATAAAGATGGCATTGCACCCTGAAATACAACAGTGGAATGATTAGTTGTGCTGAAGGACTAACATATGATTACTTCTTTCCTTAAGCTGGCATGACTAATGGAATTTTTGAAAAGTACAGAACTAATTCTTGAATTTCAATACTTAGTGACATGGTAAAAACAGAATTCTTCTAGTTACTTAAAAGTTGACTTATATCCATTTACACCATTTAAATAGGTATTAATTTAAAACTAGCTTCTTCTTTCTTTTTGCATTTCAGGGTTGCTCTGTTAACATTTTTTCTTCCTCCTGAGATTTAAATGTGTGTTCTGTAGGTTTATTTGCCCTGACTTTTTGTATGTGACAACACTTACTATGATGTCCTAACTCATCAATAAAATGGGAAATGCGGACTTCAAAAGTGTTTTAGAGAGACTTTCTTCAACACACACATGTGCACACACACAGTATTTCTATGTGAACACTGTGCTATGTTTATAATGTTTATATTTTTCTAGGCTTAATATCATACAATTGTAAGTGTACGTGCTGAAACAATTTAGAAGTGGAAGTTAACTTTATATCCTGCCACAGAAGTATTTTCATTACTGTTTATGCAAAGGAACAAAAAAGAAAAGCTTTGCTTTTATATTTTATTACCTATCATTATAATGTTTCAGGGCTTCTTGTTATATCAGTATTTGGAGATATGCATGTCCTTCCGAGTATACTAAAGTGAAATTAGGAATACAGTTTCTGAATCTTTAGAAAAAAAAAAGCTTTTTCTTCAGAAGAAAACCAGAGTCACTTCAGTGGTATACATCTCAAGGATCATCAAAATCATCAATAAATGCCAGCTGCATTTATGCTTTGCTGTTGAATTATGAAAGTAGAGCAGAAGGTTGGTCCTCTAATTGCCATGTAAAGGAATATCACTGTTGCTAATAGCAGACATTTACATATGAATCATGTCTCAACATAGTCCTAAAATATTCCTAAAATTACTTAAAATATATATTTTGTTATTTGCCCACCTTTTATTACTATTTGAGGTGTGTTTTCCAATTTTCCTTACAATTATGAGATCTAAAAACTGATGCTGAGATTTTCCACATGCTTACAAATTGTCAGAAGCATGTATTTTAAGCAGATTACAAAGTATCCTGAAATTCTATAGACCTGTGAGACCTGGTAATGCTGTGATAAATACTGCTCTTGGATATACTTTCCACAGTTCCCTAAATGATTTTGAACTATTTTTGCAATCTGAAAATCTATATTGAGAAAATTTGTGTTTCGTGAAATGTTCTGTTTTGGTAAAGTTTAAGGATGCATTTATCTTTCATATATCCTTGGCAAGACCTAGTCAGGAGTAATGAAGTAACTGAGATCAGGTTGTAATCATCCAGAAAAAAATGCTCCTCTCCAATTTGAGGTAATAGGAAGAATTACTTGTACTGCAGACTTGATTAACTGGAGAGGTATGTTATCAATAAAAAGTGAAACTGCTTAGCAAATAAACTCCTTGAAGTTCCTCCCCAAGCCCATCATTACCTGAGGGGAGAATGTAGTGGGGAAGGGGCCAAACTCTTCTCCGTGGTGACCAGCAACATGACAAGGGGAAATGAGTACAAATTGAAACATAAGAAGTTCCATCTTCATGTGAGGAAGAACTGCTTTATTGTGGGGGTGACAGAGCAGTGGAACAGGCTGCCCAGGGAGGTTGTGGAGTCTCCTTCTCTGGAGGTCTTCAAAAGCCGCCTGGATGCCGCCCTGTGCCACCTGCTCTAGGTG
>JAUBOD010000168.1:694245-734817 GCA_032353885.1 Nothura maculosa
TTTATGACCACCCTCTGAGCTCTGCCATCCAGCCAGCCCTCGATCCACCTCACCATGTACTCGTCTAGTCCTCTCTCCTGTTCTTTTCAGTTTTCTTTAAAAATTCCAGATATTGCACTTTCAGACAGTTTAGATTAAGAATTACTTTTCTCTTGAACTTTTTGCCCATTTCCACTGAGGAATGATATTATACTCAGATGATTTCTAAGCTTAATTTGTACTAATGTGTACCTTACCATAAAGTTTAAACTAAAAAGGTATCATATAAAATTATCTTTGGAATTCCTCAGGTGGTCCAGAAGGTTGTATTTCACTTGCATTCGTATCACCTAGTTGTAACGACTACACTTCCTCTGAGAAATAAAACTGTCAACATCAATGTAGAATAATTGAGAATTTCTTCTCATTATACACCAAAATGCATGTTAAAGAATTATTATCTTTATATGGAAATTTTACATTTAAAAATGTGCATCCCTAAATCAGCTGTCCATATTACAATCTTTCCTGATGGTAACACATCATGTGTTTTTTTAATCTAGAATCCCAGGCTTATACAGAGCAAAGGATGCCCTCCTCTGGAACCACCACCAGTATTATATAGCGCAAAATGTTGCAGAATGGTTGCAGAAATTGAAACAGTTAGAATATTGCAGGAAAATTTTCAAAGGGATGAGGAATTGCATGCTCTAGGTGCTAGAATATTTGTGGACCTAGCAAAAATTCTAAGAACTACAAGTACAGCTTGGAGCAGTGCCTTTGTCATATCCAACGTTATAAAAAAGTATGAATATGAAAAAAACGGATTAGGACGAGCAATAGCTTTGGCATTCTTCCATAAAAAGAGGGAATAAGCACAATCCTCAAAGAAGACAATTCACTACCTGTGCACAATTGTCAGATGATGTTATGATACTTAAAAATTTAGGAAGAATTTGTAATATTTCAGTATTTAAGTGGTGTGCATATTAAATATGCCAGAGGAAACTCTTGTCTGTCAAATGGTAAGAAAAGAAGAGATCAATATTACAATAGTTCTGTGAATGTAAACATTACTTTGAAAAAATATTCAGTGATATTCTATAGAATTTGCAGCAAGACTATATGCCAAGACATATTATCTGTGTCTTTGCTTGTACTTTGCTTTTATGGATCCATATTTAAACTCTCATATTTAAGCATAGCATAAATTTAAATATAAAATTTGTCTTACTAAAATTACAATATAAACAGGTAAGAACACACAAATAATCCATAAGGAAGCAGATAATATACATCATTATTTAATTGGATTGAAGGCAAACACAAACTGTTTCCTATATAACTATTTTGTAGGGTTTGTTGATCCAGGTCGCATGGAGATGAGCAGAGAGATGCAACTGGTTAACAGCTGGTTGCAGCTGGTCATAGCCAGGAAAGCGTAGCATTTGAATAAACAATTCAGTTTTCAACAGCTGTATATGCAGTTACAGTCTACTGAATCAAATAAGTGAAGCTTTCCAAGTATAATTTGTGAACTAGAAACATAAATTATCTTTAGAAATATTTAGTAGTATATCTTTTTTTAAAAAATGCTTCTTATCCTACTATTCTCTCCATCCCTTACTATAACATCTTGTCATTTTTAGTTCCTACCTCTGTTTTAAACATTGAAAATGTTTCATAGATCCTCTATGCATTCATAGGCATTTTAACTCTTCCCTGTGTTTTCTACCTTGGTATACAAATCTCTTTTTCAGTTTTTGAAGAGTCTATGCTTCTGTTTCATTTCTAGGCTCACTCGAGAGTCATTAAATATTTCATGTTCTTCACCAAGGGCCTTATAGGTATTTATTGTCTCTGGAAAGTCATCAGATACAGTATTGATGGATTACAGTAGAGCACTTTATTAAAGAACAAATTGGATTTTGAACATAGTTACCTAATGGATTGCTCAAATATACTACTGAAAACCTGCCAGAGATCTGGAGATCATCATATAGATGTTCTCCTGTTTGAATACACTGTACTTGGAGGCAAAAAAAGATCATTTCTCTTATTAAGATGACAGCAACCTCAAATGCTTAGACTAGAGGAAGCCAGGTTTGCCCAGGATTTTGTAACACTTCAGCTACTAGCTGATTATTCAAATTCTAAAGAGAAGTTAATCTGTAAAAATATCAGCTCTGAAACAAAACTAATAGCAAGAATGAACGTTCAGAACAACCTCTGCCCAGGCCTGTTTACTTATGTCCTGACTTAATGACTGGACTTCTTGGATGGATCCTGGACCTCTGCTGTAGCTGTTTCCAGTCTTGTCTCTGGTCTTCTGCTGTTCCTGACTGCATGGCCCCCAGATTTGACTCATTTCCCAGTGGGACCTTTCACCAACCTGGCCCTGCTCAGACGCTGCAGAACTGATCCTCCTGATTAGGGAGGATACTACCCAGCCAGTGCTCTGAGAACCCACTGCCTCGGGTCATCTACATCATGGAGCAGCCCTCCTCTTCCTGTGTTCTGACTGGCTATGTTCAGTAGAATCCATCACCTGGATTAATTTTACTAATACTTACTTTAAAGTTTGAAATAACAGGGAGATAGATAGAACATAGTTTCTAAATGCTGAATTAGTTGATGTTATTTCAGCGTAATTTCTGGATTCTGGATTCAGCCCAGAACCTGATCCCAACAGATTCTCTGTGATGAACTAAGAAAACAGACTCTTTCAGCCAGCTTGATGTACAACTATGAAACAAAATACAGGAAAACACCGAAACAGGATCAATGATCGTAAGTCTCATAGAACTTACTGCAAGATAACATTTGGAATGATCCACATACTGTGTGAAAATACTGGTTACATTGAAAAGTGCAGCATCCCGCAATAACACTCCACTTAGTTAAATGCTCCTGTCTGACTCACAGAGCAGCTCTAACTTAATTTGCAGAACTTACTATGAAATTGGACCCGAGTTACAGAGAGCTGCTGGTACAGTCTTTATAGCTATATTAGGCCATGGTGTCAGTGTGTCTTGGGCAATATGAGTTTGAGGACAACAAAAAGAGCTCACTTTGACCACACTTATAACGGATTGATAGATTAGGATAAATCAAGTTTAGGTGAGATGTTTGCAGGCAAAAAGCCTTTCAGCTCACCTTTCAATCCTCATATCACTGTGAAATGCTGTTGCTGATATGTAGTGCTTTACTAGCACTGCGGAGCTCTTTCCAAAGTGTCATTATGGCACAACATGTTGTGACTGACAGCATGATCAGATTGCATTCTGTCTTATTTTCATCTATTGAAACATTAACCTTGCTTTTCTTTTTTTCGTAACATCTGATTTGATAAATCAGCTAATATTTCTCATAAGTCAAGTTCAATAACTCTGTTAGAGCTGAGCTAAAAATGATAAAAATAAATAATTCTTCACTGATGTAGGCAACATTGTAGACATATATAAGTTTTTATCCAAAATTCTCTGTTCCTTATTCACATTATCCAGAACATTTCATTCACATTTTCTTATAAAATGAACAAATATTTGAGATCTGATTTTGTAATTCTTTTATAGCCTATTTTGATTATAATGTCATTTTATGTGAATGATGGACAAGGAATGAGCTTAAAATTATATGGTAAAACCTCATGGTTACTAAAGGCTGAAAGAATGTGGGTTTTCTAACAATGAAACTATTTCAGATTGGTGTGGACCAATAAAACATTAGAAAAAAATGTTTTCCTTGCAAACAGAAAGCATATTTGTATAATTTTATGTCCTCAAACAAGAATATGACATATTAGTGCATCCTCTTTGACAAAGCATGCAGTATTTTGTGACATTTTGTTTACTGAAGCATCTGAACTTCAATATGTAAAAATGTGTCATCTTGTAGCCAGAAAAGCCAGTGATTTCTTAACTGTGATTGTCACAGAGATAGATGGACAATAGCATATACTTAATAAGTGAACATATTACAGTCAAAAAATTAAAATAATAATTTTGGTTCATAAGGAGATCTATCACATGCATTAAAACATCCTTCAGAAAAGATCAGTGAATCCAACTGGGAAAATAATACATTGTTCACCCATTCCATCTGTAGTCTTGGCCTAAAGCAAGATTAAAGATTGCATAGATGACCCTACAAGCACAAATCCATCCAAAATGAGTTTTGACCATAGACATAGTCTCAAAATCATTAAACTTAACATCCTTTGTACACACAAACTCACATGTAACAATATAATAAATGGCCTTTGGGAGAACCAAAGCTGTCAGTAGGTTGAGCTAGATAGCTTTTATGTGACCTTCTTGTTTCATTTGAAATATAACTACAGCTGTAGATTAAATAGCTGAAGGAACCTGAAATTTCAACAATACAGAGCTCAACCAAAATCTCAACCACATAAAGCTTGTTTCAACCCAGGATCAAAGAGCTCTGAGTAAGAAATGAAGACCAAAAAGACAATGAAAAGAAGGAATACCAGGAAAAATCTTCTATTTCAATGTCAGTAAAGCAGTAAGCAACCAATGCTGAGAATAAGAAATATATTGGGGTCCTTCAGTCTAGTACTTCTGCAAGGGAAATAAGAGAAAGTGTCTCTTCTGTTCTGGATGATTCCTAGTTCACCTAGAAACCACTAAATTAAGGAACAGATCCACGGCCTATTATCAGACGATCCCAACTGTACAAGGAGATGGCAGAAATGGTTGCTTATTTTAGAATTAATATATTCTTCTTGACTGGCCACAGCATTCCTGAAAGAATAGAGTGAGGAATGAATGAGAGCTTTTACTCCAGTAGATCTATGCAGCAGTACTGCCCTTTGAGGATGGACTTCAGTTTGGTTATATTAAAACAAGGAAATGGAGGTCATGTCTCAAAGAACATTTAAATGTGTAATTTCAGCCAATCAAGTGCCAGAGCATGTCCCCACTTCATAAACTGTCCCTGATTAAATATACATATACCTGTAGTAGTCCTATTGCTATTTTTTGGTGTCAGTAATTCATCTACATAGGTATGATAAATGAACTGTTTTACCTTGTGAGCACACAGTTTGGATTTGTCTTGAGATAAAATCCTATTATGTGTGAGTGAGGTATGGCACATCCTTAAATACTTTAATATGTAATTTTTTGTTCTTTTGAGGGAAAAGAGCAATGCAAGGGACATTTCCCAGGTCCATGCCAGTTTAATGATAATTAAATCTAATCTTATTAGCATCACATTACAACTTCTAAAGTCAACACTGCAACTCTTTAAAGAGGGACAGCCTTTCAGGGGAAAAAATGGCCTTATTAGTAAATATTCTTTCCATTTCCATTATCCTGTTTATCATAATGTTCTTTCCACTCAATCTAGCTTGCTGTGTCAGCTCTGAACCTCGTCCTGATCCAAATACAGAAGGGTAGATATTTTTAAGTGCCAGCCATCTGTTTATTAAAGAAATGCTGGTCAACCTATTAGTGTCACTGTCACTGGCAGGTAGAAGAATGTGAAGAATGCTTAGGAAAAATCCATAAAATGTATCCCTTGTTTTCTTATCTCTTCTGTCACAACAACAGAAAAACACCTAACATCACCCCTGTGATTGTCTTCTGGCAAATTTCTTCATTAGCATTTCCTGCTGCAGATAGAGCAAATTATCATTATTCTTTTAAGCTTAATTTCTTCTTATCTAGCTAAGTAAATGTGTTGAAGCCACTAAAAGAATCTTTAGAAAATGTGAACTGCAATGTGGCATACTGCTATTTCTCTGAGTCCTTCAAAAAGATTTTATTAGTACCAAAGAAGAAAAAATAACTTGATTATGCAGTGACCTTGTTGCTAATTTTATGTATATATATTATATATATATATATGTTTCTCCTTCAAGTTCTTTTACTAGAATCGGTTTCAAACTTTCCTGAGATTTTTTTTTTTTTCCTAGAAATCAATAGTAGAAGAAAATAGCAGACAGATGAAAGTATAAGATTACAAGATCTGTCTGAGCAACATACTGGTAGCCTTTTGCAAAGCAGTAAAAAATAATCTTTTTTTTATACCATATATATACATAATCTGGGAAAAATCCAAATCATAAGTTTCCATATGATCTTCTTGTTTTATCTGTGATGTTTTCTATGGTTCATTATTCAAGGGCTGTGACGACCCTTGTATGATAATAGCTTTTTCTTTTTTTTTCCTCTGTACAACATTTTTCTGAACATACAGTTTTAAGAAGTCCAAAACCAGTCCAGAAAAAGGAAAAATGTCTCATTTACCTAATCTGTATGAGAGTTTGTCTTGGGTCCTTGCTCCCTTCAAGAGCAAAGGAGCAGGACAGTATGACTGCAAAAGCTGCCATTACCCTGCAGCCAAACGGTCCAAGTGTTTCTGACTGCTTGTGGAAAAGGTAAATTTACAGATTTGTCAAGCTGGAGGGCACTACGCATGCTATTCGGAAGGCAGCAGACATGGAAAGAAAAAAACACTGAAGAAACTGGATGTGTGGGCTTCCAGCTAATGTATGTCGGCACAGCGCCATGGAGCGATGCTGGTTTATTAAATCTAAGAGCTGCTGCTTATGTGTAAATTAGGACTGCCACCTGGCTGCTTTCCAGCTGTCTTGCCTGGTTTTATTCTGAACTTGCTGGCTGCTGTTGCAGCTACTGTACACATTGGTCTGGATAGTCTCAGCAGGCTTTTTTCACAAGGTGGCCAGCTTTTTCTACATCAAAGATGGCTGCATTTTTACTTGCCTTTTTAGCAGCAAAGTGTCACTAAAAAGGTGATTATTCTGAAACTTTAGTGATAGTGATCACCTTTGTGAAAAAATGGGTCACTAACTTAAAAGGTAGCAAAAAGAAAATAGCTTTATATCAAATAAATGACTGAAAAAAAATGCATGTATTATCTGTAACTTTTCATAACTTTTTTGAACTATAATATTTGTCCATATGGACGTAGACAGTTCATATGGACGTAGACAAAATATGTAAGAAACATATTTTGACACTGAATGGATCTTTCTACATTTTAGATCAAAGAAGCTAGTAGATTTTTCTCAAGCTATACCATGTCTAGTCTATGTAAAGAACAAGAATCTTACTTAGCGATGAGGAGAATAATTACACTGGAAGTGCTTGGAAATGGTAGTTCATTTTACCAATACAGACATAGCCACTGGGATCCAAATTGGCTAAACATACACAAAACATGCATTTTTTTTGACTTATTTTGGTTGGGCAACAGACATCAAGTATAAACCTGTTGACTAGGCTGTCTTTTTGGTTAAAGGAGGAAGACAAACATCTTTGGCAATTCATCCCAGGAGGGTAGTTAAACACTGGAACAGCTGCCCAGAGAGGCTGCAAAATTTGCATCCACAAAGATTAAAAACCCAACAAGATTCTAAGCAACCTCACCTTGTTAAAAATGTTTTGAGTAGGAGTTTGGACTAGAATCCTAAGAGGTCTCTTCCAGCCTCAGTTATTCTATAATTCTGTATTTTCTATTAACTTTTGTGCTATTAAGTGGAAGACTTCAGATTAGACCATAACCAAAAGTGCCTAGGTAGTATTTAGTGCTTGCATATTACTCAAATAAAATAAACTCTTCTCAGCCTATTGTGTAACGAGGATGTCCCTAGTGCCTATATTTTCCGTGAAAACTTCCTTTGACTTTTGTAATTATATGATCACATCTGCTCAAGTACCTTAAGAGCAATTTCCTATCTGAAATGGTGATTCTGAATCTAGGTCTTTCTGCACTCAGATTGCCTGAGGAAACCAATCTGCTGGACAGTCAGAAGCAACTGATACGTCCAACATTAAGTTTGGTCCAAAATAAGACTTTTGGTGTAAAAAGTGATTTCTACTGCTTCTTCTTTGGATAACCACATCATAATTAGGTCATATGCTAAAACAATAAAGCTGCTTTTGCATACTCCTGAGATTGAGGAGGTTGAATCTCCCCCACTTGTTTCTCAGATGATTAACTCAAATTACAGGATTAAATCACATTCTGAGTAAGATGCTATCTGTGCTGAGTTACCACAACAACAAATATGAGATTTGTGAATTTGGAAAGAGAATAAGGTTCTGTAGTCTAGTGTTTAAGGCTGTCTTACTCCTTACTTACCTCTTCAGCTCTGTAATGTAAAATGCATAAAGTCTTTATCTGTAAGAATAAACACAACAGTACCAGCCTAGTTCCCTGGCCTTAGTGTCAACTGGCAAAATTTGACTGGTTCCACCTTCTTAAATTTCTTTAACCTCCAAAGTAATAATAATAATTAAAAAAAAGCAGCTGTTCAAACTTCCAGACATATTGATTGAACTTTCTGAGGAAAGTATTACTTGGCCTGGACCAAAAGCATGTACATTTGAGAAATTTTAACTACATAGACAATCAGCTTTGTCTAATCAAAGTAGGGCCTGTGCCCTAGTGTCATATAGCTGGTAGTAGTACAGACCTAATTATGACAGAAAGCACAGGAGGCAAAGCTGAAGACCTCACACCTTGGGGAGTCTAACCATGAGATTAAAGGACCTTATCCTTTCATGCTTATTTTGTTGAATTTAGGAACTTTGCTTCCTTGAGTGTGAAATGGTATAAACTTAAATAGAAGGAAAAATGCAACAGAGCAGAAGGAAACCACAGTGCTAAGCATCCAAGTGTGGACTTTAATATGGTACACATATTCCCCCCCCCTTTTATTATTTTTGTGAAAAAAAAAGTGTTAAGCACTTGATATCTTCTATAAATTAGGGAATTTCATTGGATAAGTACCATAAACTTTCCTAAAACTGGATAATAACTTTTAAGCTTCACATGCTTAAGTAGAAAGACTTGTAGGACTGAAGTGTAAAACTAGGTACTCTAGTCTGTCCCTTCACACTATTTACACTCTCTAATTGCTATTGCTGAAGCTGGATCTCCTGAGAATGCCAAGTGAGAAGAGACTGTAACTCTGCTCATTTAGATGCAGATTTTGAATACAAGATGTTTCAAGTCCCACCTGTTCAGCAGAAAGGAATCACTCAAATGATCATCAGTCTGCATATTAATATTTAGAAAGAGTCATCTGAAGAGATAAGAACTTAAAAAAATCATCTCAGTGAAGACTCATCAAATATATAATGGAAAAACATTTATAAAGATAAACTGTGTTCTATATAGAACGTACATAAAGTGTTATAGAAGAATAAGATAAACCTGCAGGCTCTTATCTTGTATAATCATTAATGCTAGAATTTATTATTTCTTTTTAGACTTTTTCTCTCTGACTCTAGACATATTCCAACTGACAAACATTCTGTACTTATTTCTCTACCTTAAGAAAACAGGGAAAGAGTCATGAACTCCACACAGATTTGAGCAGCAAATATCTGGAATAAATGTTGCAGCCATTTGAATAGAAGAATGAACTAATATTAAAAGAGTGCTACAATTTTTTAAAAAAAGTAGAGGTTTAGGATGATATCTGAAAAGGAGAATAAAAACTTGTTTTCTGTTCATTTTTGAATCAGGGACAAAACATTTTTTTTTATCCTAGAAAGCAGGAAATGTCTAATTTTGTTCAAGATATAGTATATTTCCAGACAAATGAATAGCTTTGTTTCCACAGTGGTCAGTCCAAGCTAAATCAGACAAGCTAAAGAGCACAAGTGAAGGATGTTATTTTCATGTCTAAAACTTTTGAAGAATTCTCTATGTCCTCACTGAATTGTCTGTTTTTAATCCAGGATGAGACTTCCAAAGTTTAGGTGGGTGCTGAAATATTAAAAACAACATAGTCACATTTGTATTTGCAACATGTTTGTTAATGTATGGTGCTGCTACACGTTTTGAACACTAATTGGGGTGTATTTGGCCAATAGACTAAATTTGCAGTCCCTTTTGCTTTTGGTGAGCCTGCTACGCTTTTCTGGCACCCACTAGTGATGCAGAATTATCTTCCTTTTGAAATAGTCTTAGGAACATTTACCAAGCCACAAAAGATTTGTATTCTCCTGCAGAGATGAGAAAAAAAAGTTGAACATTAACTCCAAGGAAGCCGTCAACCCCCTTTTTTCCCACATATAATTGTATCCGGATGTTCTACGTCTGTTAGAAACAACTCACTAGCACCTAATACTTACAAGATGTGTATAAACACAGAGGTCTTGTTTACATGCCAAATGCTTGCACTCACCCTGCTGTCCGGTATTGGAAAGAGAGTTGTGTGGCTGTGAGTGATTCCGGTCCTTTGCAGTCATTTTCCTTTTGCAAATGGACTAATCAGATCACCATTGGTATTTGTAACACAAAGCAGATAAATGGAGACGGGTAGCATGGACCCAATTAATGGAAAAGATGAGTACTCCTTTCCAGATCTGATTAACTCTTGCATATAAGCACAAAATAGTTATAAAAAAGACCTCCAAACACAAACCTTCTCTTTTCTACTTCTAATATTATCTGTTTTGATAAGATGTTCAACACATCACAACATACTCTTCTCATTTCAATAATTTAGGAACAAAAAGGAGAAGGAATGTGATAAGACATCCAGATAGATTTCAGGATCAAGGTGTTGTGTTTGACTAAGCTTTTAAATTAGTAAGTGTTCATTATCATCCTACATCCTAACAATTCACGCAGCAAGTATAGAAAAGTAAAGCTGAAGCAGGTATACATTTGTATATTCTGAACACAGTTTCCTAGCAATTCAGATGATAGATAAGATCAAATTTGTCACCTTTACAGTATCTTGCTTTGATGTTTCTGGTATTTCTCTGGATGGGGAAAACTTTAAAAATGCTGAAGTTTATAAAACAACTTTGTCTCCAGGGGCACCAACAGTTCATAATATGGAATATAGCAGCACACTCCTCAAACTTGCTGATCTTAAATCTTGCAATATGTAGAAAATCAGAAAGCACATATACTCTTAAAAATTATGTACTTACTGCATATATCTGCTGAAATTACCTAGTAAGATAATTTTAGTTAACAGATTTTAAATGTTCTATAACCTTCAAACACTCAAATGTTAGGTCTTACTCTTCCATCACTGAAATTCCTGAAATTTACCTAATCTTCGTTGATTATGCAGACTTAACTGCCAGCAGAGCAATTTCATCTTATATCAGATCCCTGAAAGCATTTTCAGAACTATTTCAGATAAAGGTAGTCACAACATTCACATGGTATGTAGATCTATCTTCTTGCTTGCTATTCAGCAGCCATCTATTTTTTTTTCTCTTCTTCTGCTGTAAGAGAAATGCGTTTTTACTTTTAAATCTTGAATGGGTTTGGGCTTGGCAACAGCACTCAGAACCCAAGAGAGGAAGCATGTGCTAGAGTACAACCCTATTCCATTTCCCATTTAGGATGATGTCAAAATACATGTTAATTGCAATAGAGGCAACACGAGAGGCAGTATTTTTAGTTTACCCTGCACATTTCTTAGGCATAAAAGAATAATACATTTCAGACGTTCCCATTTGATTGTACATGCTGCTATTCAGAATCCTGTAGGCAATCTATTTTTTTAATGTTCTTGTCTTATGGTCTTTGAAGTCCTTTACCTGTGTATATCAGCTAGTCTCACTTTTTGCTTCTAAAACTCTTAGTTGCTTCTATAATGTTTCTTCTACTCCTTTTTTATAAGCTATTGATTTTCTTGTTTGAAGCATTTTAGTTCATGGAATGTACTATGGCACTGGGACTGGAACTTTGGAAAGTCAACAAGAAGCATTGAGGGCAGAAAACTGCAATAGAAGTTTGGTTTAGCAGAGCACTGGGCTGTGTTCCACTGAAACAGCTGTAAAAATAGCATGATTTGTGAATGGCAGCTAGTGGTTAACTCTTCTCACTAGAATGGGTTGCAAAGTAGAGTCAAAGTCAAAGAGATATGAACAAACTAAATTGTTGTGATAAGGTGAATGGACTAATCTTTCAGTTGCATGTTAATATTAGAAATCTGACTGAAAAGTAATAAGAATCAGAATTTCTAGTGAAGGAGCAGTTAGAGATTTTCGAAGTACTAAGTGTGAGGAGAATAAAAAATTGCTCAGTATAGATATCTTTTCTGCATTTGGAAAGAACTATGAGTTTGTATCACATGAGAAAGATTAAGTGCTTTATCCGCTAGCCAACAAGAAAACAAAGAGAATGACAAAAAACATCTAGAGATATCTGTTTAAAAAAATATACATATATATATATTTAATAGTACTTAAAGTACTTAAAGAACTGCTTCCTCATTTCTGGCCTAGTGATATTAATTTACCACTTCCAGAAACACCATAATACTCCAGAAACTATTAAAGCGATAATATTTAGTACCACCATTCATAAAAGGATAATTGGAAGACTTGGATAACCACAGGCTGTGTAGTGAGATATAAATTCTGAGCAGAGATGGGGAGGAGAGAGCTGAGCTGACGTGGGATTCAGTTTAAAAGGAATGAATGGTGAAGAAAAAAAAATGGATAGCAGTCAAGATGACCTTAGGAAGATATTTTTTCTCAAGAAATTTAGTTTGATTCTTTGAGAAGATTGTGGTTGATTGAGAAAAAAACTGCACAGAGTCCTCTAGGGTGAATGACTTCATATTGCCTGACAGTATTATTCAAAATTCAGCATGGTAAAATAGCAATAAAGTATAATGCAAGATGAAGAGATGGCTAACTGACAGATGACGAAAAGTAGCTGTCAATAGAAAATCATCATACAGGTGTCTGTATGTCTGCAATAGATTTTTTCATGTTTTTCACCATATGCATTGATGTCTTGGAAGCTGATAAAGTTACTTTTGAGGAGGATTGCATCTAATACAAAAAGGGCTGCCCTACATACTATTTAAGGAGAACAGTGCAGTCACACAAAGTAATTGAAAATGCTTAGGAATTTGTTTCATGATACATCTAATGCAATCAGTAATTCAGCTTGACGATCTGACGATGTTCTCATCTCTCTTCAATTTCTCAGATCCTTCTGCATCTCACCTTTGGCTAATCTCCTTGACAAAGAACAGTTATTTCTAAGTAGATCTTTTATGAGTTTCCTATATTCACTACAAGCACCTCAGTCTACTTCTGACACAACTTCTTGGCTCCATCTGCACTAGATAGACTGGCAGGCTCTGACTCCTTCCATAGTTATCAGAGCAGCACATTGTCATCTGGGCTGCCCTTGGAGAGTGATCCATGAGCTTTGCTATCTCTGAATCTATTGTCTGGGATAGTGGCCTACAGCAGAGACTGTTCCAGGAGTTTGGCACTATAGGGGACCAAAGTCTGGGGACTGAACCTCAGCCTGAATCTGCAATAGCACAGAGACAACCTGTCTGTCCAGCCATCCTTGTCTCTTATGTAGTGTGATGATCTGAATATCGTTTACAACTCTCAGCTCTAAAGCCTTGCATCTTGCCTTGATCCACCAATAGTACTAACAATACAAATCCCATTAAGAAAATTATTCAGGAGTAATAAAATTCTGGGAGCAGGAAATGACCCTGAAATGAGGAAGGGACTTAAAGCACATGGAGAGACATATCATAGAATTCATGGTATGGATAACCATAATTAACATACAATTAAACATAAATTTTCATAAAGATACTTGGAGAGTTAGTCAGGGAATTGATTTTATATATGCAAATAACCCCATCTACTAGGTATAATTCTCCCCACCATTTATTTTCATCTCCAGAAAACAAACCTGTATATATGCTTTTGATGTCCTCATTTTCAAAACAGAAGCTAAGCAATTAGCAGCAGCATGGAAAAGAACTGTAGAATATTCAAGGCTGAAGGAAATATCATGAAGCCGGAGAGACAGAACTCAATTTGTTTATCAAAGTTAACTTGATAACAGCATGTAAATACTTGCATGTTATCTGATACTGAATGAAAAGCCCATTTACCCTTGACAAGAGCTGAAGAGGTGAATAGGAAGAACCTGTTCCTCCTGAAAGGACGTTAGAATGGAAAGGAATGTTAAGATATTTGTTTCTTTTGTATTCAATTGTTAATTGCTTTGCATATACCAGAACATTTTATTCACTCAAGGGTCTTAGTGCCATATAGCTTGCTTGACTGGCAATGGTACTTTCAACATAGAAACAGGCATGCAAAATTAGTATATAAGTACAAAATATCCTCTGTTTCTGAACATTGATAATTTGTTGGAAATAGCGCCTAAGAAAACTAACTTCAATATGCTATAGCCTTTACCTGCAGTTTGTGTCTAATGTGTGCTTACATTTCCAGGCATCTAAAAATGTGTGTGAAGCACATGAAAAGCAGGAAAAAGGAAATATTGCTGAAGATCTAGAATGTAAAGCCTCTAAATCAATTTCTTTGTGCTGTAACTCCACTTAATGTAACTAAAGTGGACAGAACTTCACCAGACGGACATATGGCACAAGCTATTAATTTGCCAACCAAGAAAGATAAGGAAGAAAACACCTGTTTTCTGAAGGTATTTCCCAAAGCCATAGATAAAGTATCAATGCCTGCCATAAAGAATACTGCCTCACTCATTCGCTTAGACTGCATAGTACAATGTACTCTGAACAAATATTACAAAAAGGCAGGATTTTCCCACTATTTCACTTAGTTACTTCAGTATAAGATGTTTCCTTTTCCAAAGATCATGGTGAAGAATCGAGTATTAACTGCTATAGGATAACAATCACATTCCATCAGGAATATTGCATATATATTTGAATGCACAGATATTTTTCCTTCTTTTTTCCTCTGTCTTAATTCTGTCTTAATCATTGCAATTGGCTCTGCCCTTAGTGTCACTATGCAGGTCTCAGAGGAATAGATGTTTCCCAGAAAATTTTGCTTCTTTGCTGAGGATAGAAGAGTAGGCAGACTTCTAACTTAACAACCTAGTTAAGTGTCTAGAGACAAGGTGGGTGGATCTTGACTTACATTTACTTTCATGTAAATGTATATAATACACATTCAGACTGGAAGAATGAATGGAGATGTAAATATTCTACATAAATCAGGAAATTTTGTGGCATCAGTATCTTACCTAATTAAAATTATGTCACATCACAATGAGGATCTCTTCCTGTCCATTTTCATTGGTGTTGAATAAAGTCTTCAGCTGAAGAACTGAATATTAAAACTACAGAACAGAATATTAAAATTCTAATTTACACTCAACCTTGTAAAAAGCTCTATCCCATTCACATGTCCTGACAACAACAAGCACAAATGACTTTTTTTTTTGAAAGCCATTCCATGGCATTACAATTGTCCTTATTTAGGCAGAGTTTTAAAAAGAGAGGAATATGTAATTGATGGCAATCTATAAAACTGGCTGACCAAGACTCATGACATAAAACCTGAGTTGTCAGTGAGATAATTAGTTTATTCCTGCATACTGAAATGCTGTGATCATTATGCTGATGGATGCTATCTGATGAGTAAGGAGTCATATTACAACACAAGCACATGTATCCTCTTCTCCTCCTTCTTCAATAGAGACCTTATTTAGCCAGCTATGATACTGCTCTTTGGAAGGCAAAAGAAGTTGCTTTAGCTCTGTTATTTTCTGGATCTTTTCACATGGTGATTGACAGTCCCTATTTGGCTACAGCAGCATCCAAGACCACAGATGTCAAGAAGAAATATTTGCAAATTCTGTTCCCCCTCTTAAAGCAATTATTTTTAGTTTCTGACAAGCAGGCAACTATACCCAGATATTCAGAAACACTTTCCTAATGCAACAGCTGACAGTAACTTGGCTGTATTACAAAACAAATTGCACCCTCTGTCAATAGGCTGTATACTCTAAAGTTTCTTTTTACCAGTATTGCTGGTCAAAACATGAGAACACTGTAACTGGGTCATTTCCCCATCATGTTTATATAGATAGGACAGCTGTGGAAGGGGAGAAGGAGGAGTGAATTAGGTAGCTCTTCTGCTTTTTAACATAATGCAGAGCATAAAATAATCTGCTATGAGTCAGGAATGTATTCAAAGACAGCAAGATTACATTAACTGGGATTATGAATTGTGATTCCTATTGTCTGCACTTGAATAGAATGAAGATATTGTCACAGTAAGTACCTTTAACTTAGGGATATTATTTAAGTCAAGTAGCTCAGTTTGCAAAATCTTATCTTAGAATCTGTAAGAATAAAATACTGAAGAACTGAAGATTAGATATGGTTTAGCTAATAGCTGTCTTACCATGTGCCTTATCCACAACTAACAGGAGGATGAAGACAACTATGAATTAAAGAACAAAATGTACAGTTCTGAGAAGAATAGTAACATTACATTCTAGAATGTCAGTTGAGTTTGAATTTGTCAAATAATCTTTTATCTCTTTCACTCCTTATTACCTTCATGTCATTTAGTTTCCTAAATTTAACCATCTATGTGATTACAAAGCTTTAGCAATCAAGCAGTGACACAAAAAAAGTATTGCTGAGTTTGTTATAGCAGACCATGAGATTCTAGGGAGGAGTAAGAGTCTAGGACAATAAATGAAATTATGGGAATTATAATTTGATCTATTAAAAATACTTGAGAAAGCATTTTTCATAAGCACTTAGCTATCAGATATTTCCCATTATTGAAATAATAAAGCTAGATCATGAAAATTTAAACATCCAGTAGTTACAGTGGTTAAAGATGGACTCCATGTTGAATGAACTCAAAGTAAACTTATTGTGACAAACAGATTTGCAAAGAATATTGCATAGACATATTGCAGGTATAAGGAAAACAGTTTTCCTCAATGTCAAAAAGAGAGAATGAAATGAAATGCATCCTTGTCAAAATAAATACTGAGCCATAGAGTGATAAGTCAAGTGTGAGTAATGCCAGAGATGTGATTTATTTGCATTACTCAAATAGACATGACATAATAAAAAAAGGTGACCCAGTGGAAGGGTTAAGATGCTTTTTGAGAAACAAGACTTACCATTTGGAGGAAAAATAAAAAGAAAAAAGGAATACAAAAGGATGAAGTGCTTTTTATTGTTCTTAACACTTTTATAAGACTTTATTGAAGGTAGAAGTATGAATTGTTTCAAACTCAAAACTCATGCCATTCATAGTGTGGGATTCCCACAGATGCCAGTAGGACATTAAAAAAATGCAGTATCTTAACATAGTACAGATTTAGTGATATTTAGAAACAAGTGAAATTCATACCAGAGATAAGAGATCTGCATTGCAGCCTCGTGAAGAAAACTTTGATCTTGGTCATCACAAAATTTCCTGTCACATGTATTACTCCTAGTCTGAATTATTTTAATCTTAGCAAACTTTCTCTTATGATTGGTGAAGTGCCTGTAACTGGATAACAGAGGTTATTTATTCTCTAAATGTCAGTATTTGCAGGATGTAAATGACTGAAGAAAAAAAGGAGTGCAATGCATGAAATACTTTGATGTGTGTAGATTAAATGCTTTACAAGATGATTCATTTCCTGATGCCTCATTTAGGGTTTTTTTTTTTTTAAAGTGAGTATTTTTACATTTGTGGAAATGAAAACATTTAGTTTGTGAACTCAAAGTCACACCTCTCCTTAACTACTTTCATTTAAGCTAATTTCTAACCACATGACCCAATGTTAATGTAGCATGATGTACTCTTGACGTGATAAGAGTTTACATGGAAACATGTGCTCTTTGTCTGGGAAGATGCTATCAATGTCCTTGGACTGTGAGTAGATTTCTTGAAATGAATGCATCAAGAGATTTTCCTTGAAGGTTTAATTCATATAAAGTAGCATCAGATTTTTCAGATTTTGTTTCGGTAAAAGGATATACGCATAGTTATTACCACACATACTCATTCTGGACAACAGTAACATCTCAGTTTATGACATCAAAATATGCTAGTTAACTAGGGTCACATTGGGTCAGTATTGGGATAAAAGGTCTCTAAACAATTCTTAAGGTAGAAAAAATAGCATTGTTGAAATCAAACATCTATGATTTATCTAATACAAGTCAATAGAGCTTTTAAGTGCAGAATATAAATAGATTCACAAGATAACTCTTCCTTTTCACTAATTACTTTTGAAAGACTGCCCCATGAATCTTTACTGAACAGGACACAACAAGTTCCTAATCTCTGCTTTTGACTTTTTCAAGGGATTTCATTTATTTTTTATTTTAATAGTATTAATTAAATATAAAAAAAAAGATTCTACTTTCAGGTATACCACCACAAGCAGTCCATAGAAGATTTAATATGATTTAGCAAGATTTTGCATACATGAAGCCACTGCCTGGACGTAAAATTTTGAAAAAGAGGTATAGCACCTCAAAGTTGAAAATTAAAGTGAGTCTCAGTTACTGTGATAAGTAGCTCTTCTGTACATAAGAATATTCTAAATGACAATCTTCATACTTAGACAAAATGGGTATATTATTGAGAATCAGTATTTGCTGAAAGGTGTGCAACACTGAGACAAGCTCTTGTCCAGATCATATATTCAGGGACTACCTCAGAATGAGGTAAAACAAGATTTTTTTCTAGCCTGAATTAGCATGATCGTTAAGCTAAAGAAATCTTTAGAATAGTCTGAAAGCCATAGGCAGTGCTCTTGTATTCTTGGTGCTAATGTCCTGGGAGGGCCTTCAAAGTGCCGGGCTGTTTCAAGATGCAAGAAAGCTCTTTCTTAAGACAGAAGATAATGACCCTCATTCATGGTGCTTTCTGTACTTTTTATCAACTTGGTTTCTAACATGCAAAGCTTCCCCCTGGCCATGTGAAGAGATATTTCCTCTTTATGTCACCTTGTACTGGAGGTAGCATACAAACTGGTTGGCTTACATGAACCAAACAGTTGGTTTATAATAGGGGAGACGTGACTCTTTCTTTTCCTAAAAGAAATTGAACCGCAAAGAGGTTCCAACATTTAAAATGAGATTTTCTTAATCTGAAAGCTTTGACAGGGTCGCAGTTCTGAGCACTTGTTTTGGGCCTTTTTATCTACCAGAGCTATTCTTCTTCATGTGAAAGAAGTGAAAAGCAAACAATAATCAAAGATTTTCATCTGAAAAAGACATGGACATAAGTTAAACAAATGAGTATTTTTCTTTTGATTAGCTCTCATTTGCTACTGAGCTGTGAATTTGCTGCTTCGTTAAACATGAGGTGAACAAAAAGGAACCTAATTAAAGGTTATTGCCTCTCCCTTTCATTGGTGTGTAAAATTCATCATATCTCTATTCACTGTTAAACAGTGCATAATCATAATAGTAAAACAAAAAGATATCTGTTTTTGTTTCAGAGCCCAAAATATAGCATGGCAGGTTATATGCTAAATAAAGCTCTTCATGGATATATATATATATAATTACATTTCATCAGTAAGCTAGTTTATTGTCATTTTAGTTGTGTCACAGGAGTGAAAGTAAAAACCACTCTTGGTGAAATTAATGAAGATTTCCTACTAAAGGAAGCAAGAATAGATCTGTACAGAAGAGTCTTCCTGACATCCAGCAAAATGTATGGGTTGAAAAATGGATTATAATGGTTTTGTGTTAATGTGTCAATTTAGTACATCTCAGCAGAGGAAACAGTCATGATATAACTGAAAAAATGCAGTGAGCAGGACAAGGAAACTACTGGAGGACATGCGTCCTCTAAGGCATAAAGACTAAAATACTACACTAGAAAAAAGTCCTGTTAGAAATAAGACCTTTCAGACAAGCACTGTGCCATAGAGCATTGAATTAACTAGATCCAAGGCCAGCTTTCAAGTCTAGCCTCTTCCTTAACTGAAATCCATTTTAGAGATTACCCTTACATATATAGAGACATATATGCATGCATATGTTAAATTATATATTTACAGTGAGGTGTTCTTTTTGTCTCAGTTTACAAGCCAGACTACATGCAGAAAAGTGTCATCTCCACTGAATTTTTATTTATGTATTCAGATTCTTCGTTACATTTGAATGATAGAAGATATAAAAATATTTTTAATATTTGCAATGTGTTCTACAGTCTACTTCCCTTGCAAGAGTTGTTTTTCCACTTTAACAGGATTGTCAAAGAAGAGGCATAAGTGAGCCGGTTCATAGAATCATAGAATGTTCAAGTTTGGAAGGGACCTCAGAGGTCATCTAGTCCAACTCCCCTGCTCACGCAGGGTCCCCTAAAGCACATGGCACAGGGCTGCATCCAAGTGGGTTTTAAAGACCTCCAAAAACAGAGACTCCACAAGCTCTCTGGGCAGCCTGTTCCAGTGCTCTGTCACCTTCACAGTCAAGAAATGTTTCCTTAAGTTCCTGTGGAACTTCCGATGCTTCAGATTGTAAACAAGTAGGTTTGCAGTAGGCAAAAAAAAAAGCTCATAGCTGTTCCTTATAGGCTAGAGAAAGAGACCTGCTTGCTCACGGGTACCTGGTTACTGAAGCAGTGACCTGCCACTTTCAGAGAAAAAGAGAAATAATACATAGTAGCTTTTGGAAATAAATAAATGAGGAATTAATTTTAGTAGGATACAAAAGATAACATTAATATACAATTTAGTTTTCCTTTGTTTTCTGGACACTTTTTATATCAGCAAAAATTTTCAATTTTATCTACTTTTATTCCAAAACAATGCAAGACAGGATTATTTTTTTACCATTGAAAATGGCCAAAATTTTGTATTTTCTGCTGTTCATATATGTACATGGGCATTTACATTTCAACAAAGAGCAGGGAAAGGACAGCGCTGGCACTTTTCACCAACCCAACTTTACCAACACCAAAAAGAGGCTGTGCAGCACAAGTTACATTAGCTAGGTCAAAAGTATTAAATCTGTCATATTCCACACTGATCTTACTAGAAAACAAGTAGTATTTATAGTAATAAATAATAAAAATTAATTAATTACTAATAATAAATCTATGATGCACATAAAAAAAATTCACATATGTCTACATTTTGTATTGTGAACAAGGTTAGTTTTTCTACTCCGACAAGGAAAATGGGTATGTATCTTCTTTAGCAATTATTTAAAAAATTAGGTTCCTGGGCCTCAAGAAGGGGCTTATTAGCTTAGGCTAAAGATCACATAGTAATCAGATAGTTTCTATTCAATTTGAAGGTCAAAAAGATAAGCCCAAAGAACATGGTATAAACTTGCAGTTCCTCTCAAAGAGAGTCAGATATAGTCTGGTCTACATACAAAAATTTTGAGAGAGACACTAACAAACCTCAAATGGAACATTCTTAATACTATATCAGAATGAGTTTTTTTCAGTCTGTTTATGCCTCTGAAGGAGTTTAAGTTAAACTGAGAAGCCCCACTTAAAGCAGACCAAAGTTGTTTATGTTGGGGATTATATTGATATAACTTCACCTAGCCAACTACATCAGTATGGAGGATAGCATGTAGAGAAAGTCTCTAGATGTAATATGATAAAAAAGTAGTAAACTAGAGAGGAAGAAGGAAAGAAATAACAACAATAATTTGTTGTTAGTATTTTACAACCTTTGAAAAACTTTTTTTTAAAAAAAAAACATTTTTCTGTTTCCTGTTTCTGTGTGAAAGACTGACAGACAATAGAGTAAAATAATTCTGCCAGGGCTTAGGAAACTGCACTGCTGACTATATAGAAAATGCTGCCAAAATCAGGAAATAAACAGGCTGAAGTAAACAGAAAAACATTTTTTTTCTGAAATTGCATTTTTAAAGTAAACCATAACAACCATATGCAGAAATATTGCAGGCAGAAATGGGTGGTATGCTCCATTCAGTGAAAATGAATTCTGCACTGTCTACATCTGTACACACCCTTCTGGAGAACAAGCACTGCTTTGTCTCCTGGTGAAATCAACAGCACTCTATGTTGGTACACAAACTATCTTGGTTTGGAGAAGAGCATAGGATTTAGAAACTTCCAGATAGGAGCTTATGAGTTTGAGGCAGCATCTTTAGTCTTTGGCAAAGACGGTGCCAGTTGGCTGCTCTCAGGATTTCCCTGTCAAGAGATCCCTGAAGCAGCTTTGGCACCAGCTGCACAGGAAACAGCATATACCTGTACCCGTGAAAGAGATCAAGTGCCTCACTGACAGCCTACAGCATGCGTGGAAGAAAGGGTGGGTATACAGGAGGGAAAGGCAAGCAATTGCTCTAGGAGAAAAAAATATGAAAAAAGGTGTGTGCTGTGCTCAGCACTAAGTCTATCACCTTTGTGTTTGGGGGCTGGTGCTGTAAAACTGAAAAAAATACCTCAAGGCATGGCTGGGAAATCCTTGTGTCTTATATGTCTTCAAGTACAATCAATAGTTCTGAACAACACAGGTTCCTGTTTACAGTCTGTGTTTTACTGTCTATTGCTAAATGAATTACTTGCTAAATATATTGAAATATATTCAAACCATATATAATGGAAGAACATGGCTTACAGCCTCCCATGACAATGATTTCCCACTGGTGACATTCATTCCAATAACAGAGCATCATCACTTTGCAGCTGAGCCTGTTCACGCAGCCCTCCTGCACTGAGCTGTGCTCATTCGTGCATGCAGTCCTGCTGGCAGAAACAAGATTCAGTGTTTCTAGGTGCTGTGCAAAATAAAGGCAGTGAGTGTCAAGCTTTTGGGACTAAATCAGCTGAGTTGCAGAATGATCTTGACTCCCACTGATCTCAACAGGACACTCAGCATCGCTTTGGGCCCAAGAGCATATGCTCTTGACGGTAGTGTGTCTTCTGCACTGATGGGCAGTCCTGGTTCCTGACTCTGAGCATAGCTGCAGGAGAAAAAGCTTACAGTGGCTGGAAGTTTTGGTACTGTAATGAGCTAAATCAATAATTTTAATATTTGAAACATTACATTTGATAAAATAGTACAGAAAGAGCATTTTTCAGAGCAGTCTGCTCCTGGCAGTAGGTCTGAGGGATATTCTGAAGCAGATTAAGCAGCATTCAGCCTGTCCCAACCATCTGCCTAAGCCCTGTTTTCTTTTCCTCATTCAGTTCCATTGGAAAATATCAACAGAAAGTGGCTTTTTCTTTACCAAGAAAGATCATGTGTTGTTTTGTACTGACCTCACAAGCCTTTGTATTGTAGGAGAATACAGCTGCAGCATAATAAGCTATAGCCATTTGAACTCTCTGAGATAAACTGCCCCCAAATTTGATAAGGACTCTTGAACTATGATCACGAGTTCACGATACTAATCTGACAATTGGATAAAACTTGTTTTCTGCTCAATTACAAAATAAAGGCAATACAAGAGATGTATTCAAGATATAAAGCAGTGATGTGGGAGCAGATGGAATCTGAGCAAGTAGAGTTGTGGATTTTTTTCCCACTCTGCTTTATGTGATATTCATATTACCTAAAGAAAATATAGAAAGAAAAGATATGATTATTTATTTGTATTCTGTGATATGGTAGCACCTGAGGAACAACTGACTGCGGAGACAGTGCTGTACTGGTTGCTGAACAAACCCATAGACTCCTTGCTGCAAACAACTAACTGTTGAAAATCTGAATCACACAAAGATACAAATATTATTATCATGATTTTTTATGTAGAATGCTGTAGCATAGTTAATATTCAAACTCATTTTTTCTCAACCTTTTAAATACGGCTGTCTTTCATTGCTATGGAGATTCAATCATCTTTTAGCTATATTCAAAGCAAAAGATTTATGTGGGAAATCATTCCAGCCTTGATAGCACTGCCTCTCTACATTCTATGTTCTGTTTTAGTTATTCACTCCCTTTCTCTTCTATACTCTTTTTGTCTGAAATATATGCTACATAGCTAACATTCATTTCACTTTAAAATTTAGTCTCATGACTTTTTATGACCACTAGAAGCATCTGTAACTGCTGCTTGGAGTGAGTAATTCTCTCAATCTTGTCTGGAAAGAATCACATTCTGGAGGAGATTATCCTTCTCCTTAAGGATAGTGAAAGTCTAACTATAATCCCCGTTTTTGATAAATCTAAAATTAAGGCAAATTAATTCCTATCAGAGCAATGCGAGCTTTTCTGGCAAAACTTTCAACTCCTAAACCTCTTGAAAGAAGTATTTAATTAAACCTATTAAAAGGAAGACTTTATCTAGTGAGCATAGTATGGCAAGCAGTTTTATATTAGAGACCTTGAAATCTGGAGACTTCACCACTGCTATTGATGTATTAGGAAATATTGATGGAGAAAATATGATTTTGAAAGAGAAGAGACATGCTCAAGTGTGGTGGTACCTTCTAACATAAGGGAGAAAGAAATGGACGGTTACATCTGACCATGTTTACTGTCTACGATGTTAAGTAAAGTGTTTATTAGTGAAACAGACAGTACCAGGCTGATTTTGTCACATTGAGACCAAATTGGGTGAGTTTCGCTTGGTCCATACCTTTAGTCTCCAAAAAAGAGTCTCCACATCAAAACTTTTTACTGGAATGATTCCTCATTTGCACTCATCCTGATATATGCCCAGCAATTTTCTAGTAAAGTGCTAAGTGGTGTGGGCCAAAGCAGTGCCTGAGTCTGTTCGAACAGTTTTATGGTTAAGATGATTGTGTTCCAGTGCCAGGGAATGTTTGCTGGACAGGTTTAATTTGTTAGGATAGCGACAGGCTTAAGGAGCAATTCATCTCCTCCCAATATAGACATCAAATGTAGATGAGTGTTTCTCAAGCTGTGATCTGTGCACCACTTGGTGATCTGTAAGACATCACAAGGTGAATTCACAATTGTTTTGAAACAACTTCAAAAGCTTTTAAGTATATATGCACACATATTTCCAGGCATGCAAGCAGAAAAAGAAAATAGGAGAAAATAAAAGTCATTAAAGACTTTTGCCAGAGGAACTTAACTTTTATTCAGATACAAATGAAAAACATCATAGCAACACTGTACTAGATGATCCTTGGCATAATTTCAAAAAGGTTATCTGGAAGTAGGGTTAAAAAGAGTTGAGGAACAGCAGGATGGATGACCTCTCAGAGTCCAACCAGAGTTATTATTGTGTCCTACTTGAAAGGCTGTACAGATGAATTTGAATGGGAACTGATTTTATGACTGCATAAAATGCAGATATTTCTCACCTGTATTTAGATGTAGGGTAAGACAGAAACAGGAGGTAGATGGAAGATAGTATCATAGAAGTTTGAATGGAGAGGGCAGATATCATGACAGCACTCATGTTCTATGTATACATGGGGTACAAACCCCACATATTTTATCAGATTCTCTTTGGCTGTGGTGCTGCTTTTGCTAGTTTGGGTTCCTTGTTCTTTGCTACCCAATTGTCCTGAGTTTCGGGCCCACATCTCTCTTCCTGTCTCTCAGACTAGGGTATGGTTTCCTCTGTGATGCCTCTGCCACTCTTCTCCAACCCTCACTCCAACCAAGTTCTGCTGTAGAACAGAGTCTAGGTTGGGGCAGATGGTCAGTGAAGATCTTCATCTTGAAGGTAAAAGTGAGGAAAGAAAGTAAGTCTTGTATTGTAGGACAATTACTGAAGAGAAAACATCCTGAGATGGGAGCTGGTGAACAGTAGTACACTAGAGATGAAGAATTACATCATTCCAGAAGACAACTCCAAAGCCATGGTGCAGTTTGAACATAAAGTCCACCAGACAAAAACCCTAGACTTCAAGCTGAATGAGTAAAGGGGATTACTGCCTCCCAGGTTAGAAAAATATCTTGATTCAATAGTATGTCAGTAGTTTTCAGTAACCTTATTACAAAAGGTATAAATAAAGTCACTTTAGGATAAAGTTGAATTCTGCAGACTTTACCTGAGATGCCCCCGATGCGTCAATCATATTTTTCCAGCCTGTATTGCTAAGTTTATTAAGGTTCACTTAGACATTTAACTTAATGAGAATTTTGTCTTTTTGTTATCTGTTGCAATGTCATCTGGAAAGCTCAATTAACTAATTTGGCCATCAACCAGCTTGTCTATGCCATATAGTCAACTTTTGTACAGAACGGATTTTGTGGTGTGTTAGGAATGTCATGTTTTAATCAATGCCTGTTTGAATGTTAAATCAAATGAAGGCTGTAAGAAAGAGACTAAAAATGTGCACAGAGGGGTTACTATGGAAACAATAGCAATATTGGTTGAATATTCCACACTTTTAACATAATGCAGTATAGTTTATTTCATAGACATCATCCTCCAAAAGCATATTCAGCAGTAAGATGGAGATTTTTTTGAGATCCAAAGAAATGTGAGGGGACTCTGAAGGCTGGCCACACTTTATCATGAGGGTAGGGCAGTAGTTCATGGAATCACCCACTGAGCTGGCACAGGAGGATCCTCACTGTTCAGAGCAGATAGAGAAATCTTCTTGACTACAGGGTAGGCAGTCCTGACTGTGGTCAGAGGAAAGGAGGCTTTTAGAAAGAGTTAAAAAGCCCTGTGCTGATGCAGAGCTGCTGCCCTACGAAGCTTCACCTTCTAAGGCTTCTAGCTTGGCATTCCTCCAACGAGAAGGTTTAGAACATACAGAAAAAGGAAGTATTTTCCTCCAGAGGATCCTAGTGATGTGAAGAAAGCCATTCTGGCAGGTTGGACAGACTCACAGGCTGCTGCAGTTGGTCTTGCTAAGGAATCAGATCATCTCCATGATCAGCATGCTTTTGAGTACTCATGTCCTAATATATATTGCTGAGTATTAGCTACTCATTAGCCCAACTCATTATGGTCCCAGGCATCCATGGAGTGTCCACAGAAGGTTAATGCAGTGACTTGGAAGAACTGTGGAGCAAAGCTATATTCCTACAAAGAAAATATAATCCTTCATTTTTCTTCCTTATTTTAAATGTGAAATGATAGGAGACCTTTTCAGTTTACTAAAATCAAAGACGATTTTAATACTGCCATATACCTACTAAAAGTTCTGTTTCATGTCCTTATTTCAGCCTCATAGAGCTCAGAAATAAAACTACATTGAAAACTCTTTCGGGTAGGGTTCCTATTATATTTTTTTTCTGCATGATCTCAGTTCCTGCATAAATCTTGTAGTCACTATTGTGTGCTATATGTGCCATAATAATAGTCAGGATTAACTAGTAAGTGTTGCTTGCTATACATGTTCTTTTCCCCCTTTATCAAAGCAGTTCCTAGGCTTGCACTAAGCTCCTTTATTGAGCCATTATCAGTACAAGGTAGCCCAAATCCAAATTAAAACAGAACAAAACAAAACAAAATCTGTTTTTATTGAACTTTCACAAATCCTGGACACATTACTTTCATTAAGGCATGTGGAATATTTAATACATTTCAACTCATGGGGAACTGAGCCTTCTACTTTCAAGCATGTAAAGCAGCAGAGTGAAAGTGGGCATATTTCAAACAGACGTGAATACTCTCTCAAGCTCACTCTCTCTCCCTTGGCTCTCAGCCACAATTTTAAAGCAATTTGCCCTAATCGGCCATATGGTTTTCTTTCTTTGCATTTTATAAAACTGCAGGGCTAAGTGAATGTGCCTCTTCGATAGCACTGACACAAGCCTGATTTAATTTAGACTTCCGTATTAACATACCAACTAAATCAGGGCTGCAGTCTACAAGGGAAAACTCGGTGCTGTGCACAACCAGAGCTGCAATTAGTTTCTGAGAGGTACTGGCTTACATCCCCTGGACTAGTTCTTCTTTATTATTTCTCCTAGAGGTCAGCCCCAAAGAACATGAAGTCCACTTCAGCAGCATGTGACCCACTCTCCCCTCCCTGAATCAAATCAGGCCTCCAGTAAGACATTCTTCAGGTCTGAAATCACTTCCAAACAGCAGACGTTCTTAGTAAATCTGATTCATCATGTGAAAGATCTATATGCTTGCTGCATAAAAAGCATCCCTAACTGAGATTTCCAACAAGCCCTGGCAGTGAATCCCTTTATTCAAGGAGTCCATGCAGTATACTTTTATATCACAGATGGCTCCATGACTCTGAAAAAATTTCCTTAAATAGGCTCTCGTACTAGGCTTCTCTATACATCTTACTTTGGAATTTTTAGCCTGTAACAAGAATGTGACATGGTTCACTAAACATATGCTCTGTGTGCTTTTTAAGAACACAAGTTGCCCCATAAACATCGGTGGATCTGCTCTTATGCTATGCCTGCACACTCGTTTATTCACTTGGTTCCATCAGGTACAATGTGCATCACACAGCACCTAGCCCGCCTGGGTTCCTAGCTCTGTGGTGGGGCCATGATTAGTCTTTCTCATGGGCAACACATAGCTCAGCTACTTCAATCAACTGAAATTTAAAGTCTGAGTCATTAAATGATGCAGTCTCCTTGTTCCACAAGGGCCAGAGGGTCTATGCCTGGCATTGGGAATGCTTGAGTACTGCCAAGCCACATAGGAACTCCGAGATATGCAAGAAGGGGACACTTCTCTTAGAACTAAAGTTCTGAAGACAAGCATCATTGTCAAGCTTGAGGGAACAAAACAACTGCTGAGTAATTTGGCAAAATTCCAGATACCTGTTCATAAATGCACTTATGCTGTTTAGATCACTTCAAAGTGGAGTTATCCATGCTCTTTTTTTTTAATTTAACGGACCTTCAAATTGAGTGCCTTTATGAAAACCTTCCATTCACATTTTTTCCATTGCCCTCCACAGTCAGTCTTTTCCCTAATGAACATCTTTGTCAGCTGTTGCATTTTTATATAATCCAGAAAAGTTTACCAGATCTCAGAGCATTTGTGGTAGATCTGACTATTTTTTTTCATTTGCATTGTGTTTCTGTATTTACGTTTTATTAAAAACAGAGCTAATATTATGCTTTCCAGGGTCTGATCATCCCTTTGATGTAAAAAAAAATGTGCACAGAGAAAAGTTGTTATCAAAATTATTTGTATACAGGACGTATGTAACCCTTATCCTCTTATCCTAAGAGATGATCCAAAACCAGACAAGGAACTCTCAACAGCTGCAGCTCCCATGTTGCACCATGAACATTACAGCATGCTGTATCATAGGCATCTGAGCTCCGCTCAGCACCACTGATCTGTTGATAAAATTTGTTCAGTCAAACTTGGATCCCTTCTTTCCTCAAAAAACATTTCCAAATCTCCAGGAACAGCTGACCTCCATATCCTTCACTGGTAACTTTTACGGATCTTATCTTCTTGATGTTCTGGGGGTTATTCTACCCCAGACACGTATTGGTATATTACATTTTGAGAAGCTTTCAATCTGTTCTGTTGGTTATTGGAAACATTCCCCAACAACATAATATAGGACAGATCCATATAGTTACTTCTGTTCCTACCTGGTTCCAGATCAGGCCCAAGAGAAAAAGCAACCTGTGTACAAAGCCTCTTGACATGGTAGTGAGGGCAAGAGCTGAAAAAGTGACTGACTGCTCTCCAAGCAGAGCAGAGGGCAAGGAACATGTAGGATATATAGTCTCTGGAGGCCAGAGAAGAAATTAAAATGTCTGATCTATTAGGTGGTAAAATATTGAGCAGGTTTTGAAAATATAAAAGAATTTCTGCCCTGTGGAAATTTTAACCCATTTAAAAAACGTTCAAATATTTTATTCCAAAAAGCAAAGCTGTCTTTTCCTGGAGATAAAGCAATGACAGAAATTACCAAACACTTATAAAAATATTGTAATACAAAATTGAAGCTAAAATCAAACATGGAAACTGATGAGAAGAATAAAAGAGCTCAGTTTGACACACTTTTTTGATTATTGACCTAAGTACTTTCAAAAACTTCCCAGAGTCATATAATCTGCTTGGTCACATGGTTCTGTAAACCTCCAGCTCTGTGGGCCAGAATATCTTGAGGATGACAAGGGCACTGGCCTTTTTGTCTTGGTGGGGTGCTCCAGCCACTAGTGCTTTAAAGCTAAGAGGACAGTAGTTACTGGCTACTGAAATGAGCTTATCCTGTTCACTGAGGGTTTGCAAGAGCTGAGAACATGGCACCTCTCACAGATGGAGAGGTCCAACACTGTCACAACCAGGTACCTCCACTCTAGCAAGGATAAGGCTTTGGATGGATCCCTGTATGGGGGCTCCAGTTTTGCCTTGGACATATGAGCAAAGGCTCAGCCTGCAGGAACCCAGTGCCTACAGACAAAAAGCAACCATGCAGTACGATTTAGAAGTGCCATCCTCAGCTGTCTGTAGCTGACTCCTGTAGAGACAAGAGCACACATTAGTACTCAAAGTGAAGTCATTCACACACCTTAAATCCCTTATATATGGTGCTCAGCACTGTAAATTATGTCGATGCACACTGGCGCCCACATTTAAGAGACAAACTCAGTAAACACGATCATCTCAGTTTTGTGAGATTAGAGTGATTTAGAGAGAAATATCTATTTGTAAACCAAAGTTACTTTGAGGGTTTTTAAGGTACTCCACAAATCAGGAAGACAGTATTAAGGCTCTGGTTTAACATGTTTCGTACTTAGATTTAAAACGTCAGTAGCTCTATTGAGGTGATTGTCCTGAATCCATTAATTTAATTCCTGAACTTCTGTTGAGTCAAAGTCTGAAGGATATGAAAGAATATACAAAGTCTACTAAAATAATGATGAAAGACACTTTTGAGTAGTTAAATATAAATATAGTACTTAGATATTTCATAAGGCAAATAATTCATCCATATGCCTGGAAGAGCATTTTACACCAAAGCAGCTCTCCCAAGGTATTTCAAGAAACTAAAATATTGCTGATTTCAACTTCTTTGGAAAATATAGCAATAGGAGAAGGACATTAGAAATATAGTCATAAAATTGGCTGTAATATTTATTATTATATAAGCACCTAGTGCTGTATCTTGCTGATAAAGAAAACATGATCACTGCGTAAGCTGGAGCATTGGAAAAATAATCATCCCTGTTTTATCCTTGTTGGCACATCTACTGGCATAGCTTGGTCCATGCCAAAAGCTGTCTTCAAGAGAACATTTCAAGCTTGAGATATCAAGGTTTTTCAGGAGTAGTTCAGAGGCAATTCCTTATAGTCCATATGCCTCATGATTTTCGGCTTCCACCATTCATTGTTGTATACAACTATTCATATTTATGGCATGCTCTCATATGCCATCATGCCATATCCATGGATGTCTAATGAAGATGCTGGTTTCATGATATAAAAACATCACTCTCCCAACACACCCTCTGCACTATTTCTGATACTTTGAGCTGGAAATGTACCCTTAAGCCACTATGCAGCATTCAGGAAACTTTGTCTGAAATTCTATACATCATAGACACAATTAGAACATGTCATTTGTCCTGAACATTATGCCTGATGTTGCTTGTCTGTGTTATCAGTGTAGACATAACCTAGGATGTTAAGCACAAATGGGACTTTATTCAGTAAGGTGCTTTACAAAAAGTCATCAATGACTTTGTGTACATAAGAAAGGCAAAAGAAAAGGGATGGAGACAAGTAGGAGAACCAATAGGACAACCACTCCAAGGAGTGGAATTCCTCAGATATGACAGAAAATTTTTCAAAATTTAAATGAGGAAATGGAAAATTCCAAGAAAATGCAAGAAAAGATTCTGAAACAGTCCAAGCACTTTATCAGTTTGCTATCAGGTCAATATATATGAAGTATAGTGAGCCAAATATCTAAAGATAAATATATATATATACATATACATACACACTATATATACCATATGCTATTTATTCTGCAGACAGATCTGCAGGGACTTCTAACTGATTAATAAAACTATTTTTCATATATGAATCAGGTTATAATCACTATTACAAACCATAGGAAGTGTGTTTGAACTAGGTACATGAATAAAAAATAGTCTTGTAAATTCAATGTTTAACAGAAATATTGAACTTTGCTTTATCAGTTCGTCAAAAAAGTCAAAACCAACCAAACAAAAATCCCAAAAATAACAATAAAAATACAGCAAAAGTTAAAGTCACAAAACTGAAACACGAGGAGTTTTTACTTCTTGTCTTGAAGACATTGAACAGGATGCTGTCCTCTCACTAATGGATCTTGACCTTGCATTCCCCTAACTCATATGGAGCTCTCCACAACCTGGTTGGATGGTTGTACTTAATTTTGGCCTGGGTTTTCCTCAGCCCCACATGCTGGAGCATTTTAATCCTTTATTAAGTATTAAATATGCTATGAGTCAACAAGTATGCACTGCATACAAAACTGGATCTAACTATTCACCTAAGACTCTAGCCCTGAACAGAAATCTCACAAGGACATATGTTACAACTATCTGCTGAGATGTGCATTCAGCATACCTCAAAAAGAGGAAGTTCAGAGAATTCAAACTGAGAAAGCTTCGTAGCTGACAGATAAAAGGTAGCTGATTCCTTATCCAGCAGTTTTACTAATGTAGCCTCCCAAAGTTGTTATGTTTCCAGCCAAAACTATTTCGTGAATTTGACCTAAATTTGTTAATTGTTTTGGGACAACCAGAATTACATTTTTCCTCAAATAAACTATTCATCAGAAAGAAAATTGCTACCCTTGTCACAGAACACCAGCTGCCTATCCATTCAAAAAAAAAAAAGCTTTAAAATCAAAAGAAGCAAAATTAAAAGTCTTAGAGTATCTCTTAACAGTCACAGAAGGCATGTAAAAAGAATAAAGTAAAAAAAAAGCAGGAAAGCAAAAGAAATATAAAACAGTATGAGCTAATTGTAAAACTCAAGAAGTTATTCAACTGAACAGTTATCTTTCATAAAATGGAAATCTAGCCTAAATGAAGCCACAAAAACCGTGTAAACTACAGCTTGTAAAATAGATGTGGGGAATTAAGACTCAGTTGCAGGAACTTAAGTATGTGAGTCCTATTATATCAAACATTCCACACTCAGTGGAGTTTTAGAGGGCTAGGAGGAAATGTGAACAGCAAGCAGAAAATATGAGAACAAAAGAGAAATTATGCAAATGTATTAGATTTGGGAAGCTGGGATAGTTGCCTCCCCAACAACTTGAATATCAGTGTTTAAATACAACTTTCATTCTGCAGAAACCACCGCTTTCTAAGCAGCCTCTCCAAATGCTTTCCCATCTGTTTCAACAAATGTGATAATGAGGAGGTTATGCTGCAGGCTTTAAAAAATCAAGATATTTGTTCGTACTAGGAAAAACAAAGCAGGTAAAAGGCTGTGTCTGTTACAGTACTCTGAGTGAGCATAATCTCAAATACCCTTTCTCTTCACTCTGCTTTCATCCTAAGGGAAAAAAAATACCAGTTTAGGTTTGACTAAAATAAATAATAAAGTCAAATAGACTGGTCACAACTCTACCCCACATCAGTGTCTTCAGCATCTATAAGAAAGCACTATCCCTGAAAAAGATTCAGTAACAAGAAGCTTTCACTTTCTATAATGAGAGCTGCTAAAATGAGATGCCGACATTTTATTTAACTGTGCATTTGAAAGTGAGGAAGGTTTTTAATTTTGTGCAGAAGCCAGAGGCTCTTCCCTGTGCAGTGATTCCTCTAGCATCATGGGTGTGCGAGCTCTGTAAAAGCTGAACAAAATCAGGGAGAATTTAACTCTGATATCCAACCTCACATTCTCATTCTGTTCCCGGATAAAAGATTAGTTGTATCCGTATGTGAAATCAGGATGCACAAACAGAAGCAGGCCAGTAATCAGTAATTCCATTCTTTCTGCTATTATTATTCCTGATGGAGCAGAGATCAAATAAGGTTTGGGAGAATGGTCAGAACATGAATTTTAAGCATTTTGCCAAGTATAAGTAGACTAAGGACACTTTTTAAACAATATAGTGATCAAAATCATATTCACATAAACATTCATATAAATACAGCTCATTGGCTTAAGTTATATCTATCACTTCAGACCTTTGATGTAGTGTCTAGTGCCAGAGGCAGAGCAGGATCTTTTCAAAGGTTGGTGGGAAGATAGTCCGAGCTATCTTCCTAAATTAGGGTAGTAAGGTGCAACAGGTGGGCCAGTAGACCAATTCCTGTTTTAGTGAATATTAATTGCATTTTTTGTTGAGTTATCATGGTTTTACAAAATGAGCATTAAAACATGACTAATTTTTTTTCTAATTCTACTATTTTTCTATTCTACTAAATTCATGCTTTGATATTTCTTTCCTGTCACACTGACAAGAGAATGTCCAGAACAGTTTATTTGAAACTTCTTTTGGCATATTGCTGATTTTTTTATGTCAATACACCTCATTTCCAAAAATGTGCTCTTTAATAGGAAGAACTCCACTTTAGAGTTGACAGGCATGCAAGATATCAATAAAGACAATATTATCCCATTAGATATTGCAATGGAACGTACATATGCTTAATAGCTTCTTCCAGACTGAATTTCTATTAGGAATTCATTTCCCTCCTCATACTCACTATTTGCCTCTATTGCTATCAGACAACACTACACTTAATTGAAATCTTCTGCATTTCTGTAAGCAAGTAATGGCTATGCACAATCTGGCACACATTGGGTAGAAAGAAGCTGAGAGAGGGCCTTTTCGTTGTTTAGGTAAACATTTCCTCTTTGATCCAACATCTGCCCTTTCTGCTGCTCTTGCTGCAAATTGATGCAGCTCTAGCAGAAGGATGGGAGACATTTACAGGGTTTCCTGTTATGGGGTAATTTGGGGAGCATCTTTTTCCCTGCTCACTTTTCTCTCTCAGCAGCAACAATACAGTGCTTTGTGTTTTTGATGGGAAGCTGATTATTTGTCTAGCCCTTTCCTTCTACTTCTCCCTGATGGCTATGGAAAGAAAGAACATGAATAACCAAGCAATGAAATCATAAAATAGTCCTGTTTGCTGTTATCTTTCCAAGAACAGTAGAGGCATTAAAGTTCTGAAACCTTTTTTCTTGAAGCGAAGATTGCAGCTAGAACAGGAAATGGCACCACGTAAATTCAATTCGTGACAATTATTATAACATGAAAGGGAAATAGTATAAATTACTGATGTCAAACAGTCTGTTCATTGGCTAGATCTGGCCCATTTGAGCTATTTATCTAGTTCCTGTGACAGACTAAGATTTTGCACCACACATGCTTTCATTTTTTAAAATACAAGTTTCAAGATTTTATGCTCCTGAAAAAGAGCTTCTGAATATACACTGAATAGAGTTTCATGAAAACTGATGCAAGGTTGTCTTTTTTAAACTGCAGACATCATGATGTGTTGCATTTAAAGAAAAAGAAATCTATTCCCATTCATTTCAGTGTATATTAACTCTTGAGCTTAATAAAAATCATAATTTTCTGCAGTTGATGTTGAAAAGATTCTCAGAAATCATTTTAAGAAAATAAATGACTTGAGCTTTTATGTTAAAAAAATAAAAGGATGAAGCTTTTCTATGAGAAAAAAAAGAAATATCATACATGTCTATAAAACACACAACCTAGATCTGACCAAAATTGTTTAAACTCTCAGGAGAACAAGAATTTTTACTCTGTTTTAGCCATCCTTGATGTATTTGTGAAGTTTAAAATAGTCCTTTTAGGTTTCTGCTCTAACAACTGAAAAGAAATGGGCCTCTCTGGGGAACCATATGAAAGGAGCTGAGATGAATCCAGCACCCCAGATGTATACAGATCTGACCCAGAGAATCTCCTAGGGGCGTTACAGCTCTGGTGTCTTCAAAGAGCACGATATATTTTAAAATAAATATGAGCTGCATAAAATGCATTCTTGGCTCATCAAATTCATACAAACTTTGATTTATATTTTTATAAATACAAATAGGACCAGTTAGATACATTTGATAAATGGGATTTTTTCACAGTAATAAGCATTTTTTCAGATATTTTATTGGCCTTTCATATAAACAGCAGTGCTTGCGACTGCAAGCAGTGCTTGCAATTTCCAGTTGTTACTCTGTAATGTAAAGTATCACATATATTATTTAATATGGACACCACAGAAAATATTAAAGCTCTTAAAAGTTTTGTATACACTCATGCTTAGGTATATTTCAGGAAGAGAGCTTTGGCAAAATCCTCACTTTCAACACAGAAAAAATCTTATCAGATTTTTTTTCTAACATTATTATAAGATTTTTTTTTCCGTTTTTCTTTATGAATGTGAAATTCTATTTAAAAAAGATATCTATTGCTATCCAGATAGTACAGCTGTAACAAAACTTTTACATATAAATATAATATCTGTTGAAAACTATGACTCTAAAATATTTTTATTGCACATTAGAAATGTATGTGATGATTTACAGGTTGGTTTCAGATCAATAATTCTTACTTATGGTAGCATATATGTAACCTTTTTGTCAGGTAGTTAACAGAAGCTAAAAGAGCTATGCTCACCATATACAGTCCCTCCTGACAAATAATTTTATTGATCTGAGCCCCCACGTAGAAACTGGGAAAACTAAAACAGAAGGTACAAATTTCCCTTAAGATGAACTTTCTCCCTTCTCTCCAGTCACTTGGAGACTGGTTGCAAACAATGAAATGTTTTAAGAGACTTAGTGAGCTGGGCTTGTTTGGCCTGGAGGGGAGAGGACTGAGAGGGGATCTTGTCAACATATACAAATACCTGAGGGGAGAATGTAAAGCGGATGGGGCCAAATTCTTCTCAGTGGCAGATAGTGAGAGAACAAGGGGTAATGGACACAAATTGAAGCACAAGAAGTTTCATCTCCATATGAGGAAAAACAACTTTACTGTGATTCTCATTTAAAGTTGATCCTCTTTACGGTGCTTTCTGTGGCCACTTCATTTCATCCGCACTGACCTGGAGGTCCAACTCCAGGCCTAGTGAGCAGCTTGTCCCACAGACATGTTGCTCTCACTTGCTTAAACACATACTCGCAGTCCTGAAGCCTCCACCGCTGCCTTGTGCAGCAGGTCCCACGCATCCCGCAGGTCTGCTACGGGCCGCCCAGACCTCCCACAGCACTGGGAAGCTAGCTCCTTATCACAGAAAACATCTTCCCTTTTGCAAAAGGATTCCTCCTCAAATCCAGTTTCATATCCAAGCACCCCAGGCAGTTACTTCAGATAATACCTACAGCTGCTGTGCTAGGGAGATTATGCAGACGCAGCTTGCTATGGAAACGTTTTGCTTTTTTTTCAGTAATAGAGAGCTTTTCATTTCTCTGGAACTTGAGGACATAAACATGAGCTTAATTTATATTGCAATAATTTCAATCATCAGCTTATCAGTGTTGTTAATATTATGCATTATGTCTTCTTGGAATTTATAATGTTGATAATATTTCCTCACATCCAGCTCCCCCTAGTATTGCAGCAGAGTGGTTAAAAAAATCTTGCTATATGTCCAGAAAACTCCCAGCTCTACTACTAGAGCAGAAACTAGGTCATTTGACTGGGAAATAATGTAGAGATCTCTCCATCACTCTCTCCTAAGAGCTCCTAGTTACAAGAATTGATGTTTTCTTTAAGTACACTAGGTCTGATGGACCATTTCTCCTCTGGATTTGTTCACAACTGTGGTCAAAATCTGGCCTGTTTCCTTATGGTGAGAGAACAGCTTCAAGAACCAGGTCTAGCTGCATTCAGAACTTCACCTAAGAATGACCCTTTTCCACATCAGTGGTACAGACACTGCAGTTGGGTTTTATCATCACAAAAGATTTTGCTTTCCCTTAGGAATTTTTGCTTTCAATCCCATTGAAACCTATTGAATTTTGCTAATGGAATTTACAGTTACACAGCTATGTTTAAAGTTACATTCCCTGTAGCATAGTGTGGCATGAAAACATGGAGTCTGAGTGACTCCATGTTTCCTACTCTATCAAGAATTCTTCCTCAAACCAATGCACAGTGTACTGAGGAGAAAGTTGACCATAAAATAAATGCAACTATGGCAAAATTCAGACTTCATTAATGTCAGTCAGAATTCTGACACTGGCTATGAAAGGCCAGGATTTGACTCTTAATTCATCACGCTATCCCTCACCTCTCAAGAGATGATATCATTGTTATTTATTTATGTGGTGCTATTAGTGTGCTAGTCACATAGGATGTGCTCCTCGGCTGGTGCAAATCAGCAGAGCTCAGTTAATTTCAGTGCTGCTCTCATTCTCCAGAGTGCAGTTTACCCAGCCTGGAACAGGTGGTGCAGGCATGGAAATGAAGGCAGAATTAAGACCTTAGTGCTAAATTTTCACACCTCCTTATGATCCCCTTTTTTAAGCCAGGGCTTTTAAGGAATGCAAAGCAGCTCCCTAGAGAAACCCTATTTATTTATCTGCATTTTTATAAAACAAAAGTGTGTGTTTGGATCCTATGCCAGCACTTATCACAAACTGAATAGACACATGCAGTAAAGCATTCTGACCATTATCAATCCTTGATAAACTTCCTATCATAACTAGACAATACAAAAATTAAAGCAATGTCCTATTCTCTCTCGGGCCTAACTGCACCCTCTATCCTTTTGTAATTGCAGGAATGATGTCATTTGTGGAGCTGAGGACTGAATTTCAGAGGTGACATCCACAGGATGTTCGACTGAGAACTCTGTGGAGATTGTGTCAGCATGGATCATGAGATGACTTGCATCTGCTTTGTATCTGCTGTTCAGTTAACCTGCTATGGACAAAATAATTACTTCTTGTGTCTCCAGCTACTATTGGTTTACTCTGGCTATGTGGATATTAGGTAGTAACAGCATAGAATTTCTTCACAAGTTTTGGTGCAATACCATGCATGACTAAACGGTAATCTGTGGCTGTTTATGATTGTTGTAAAATAAGAACAAACATGCATTTTCAAAGAAAGTGATTTTTTTCAGTGTGAAAGCAAATCCCCAATAATGTAGTTTATCTGAGAAAATCAGCCTTTCAATTTTTAGCTAAAAGTATAGATAATTCTTACAGATACTCATTGCATTGGCGCTAAATGATCCAATGCTCTTTTCTTTGTTGCTTTTTTTAGGACTGTGTATCTTCATAATCAAATTCCTGTTACTCTGATCTTATGGGTCATGTTGCAGTATCACTTTGATACAAACATGAAAGCTAATACTCATGTCTAAGCTGGAGCCATAGTGATTTTACTTGATATGATGAATTAATATGTAAAACCATTAGCAAAGGTTTGTTTTGCTTTGTTCTATTTGTTTTACTCTTGGGTATAACAAACACTGAACAGGTTACCCAGAGATGCTGTGGAGTGTCCATCCCTGAAGATACTAAAGACTCAAATGAACAAGGTCCAGTGTGCCAGCTGTATTTGGCTCTGCTTTGAGCAGAAGGTCCAGAAGATGTTCCTAACCTGAATTATTCTATAATTCTGCAAATCTAACAGTAAATTACCAAAATAGAATAAGAAATCACAGGTTTTTTTTGCAATTTGAATAACCTCTTGCTGAGACACACTTTACTGAAACAGGGCAAAATAAGGCTTGAGATTACTCCTCTGTTGAAATCACAATGTACTGAAACACAATTACGCTTAAATATAAGGTTAGTAATTAGCAGTTAATGTTAGGACTTTAGTGATATATAATAATGATTACAAACTATAAGAACTAAGCATTGGCTAAAAATGCAAAGCATAATTCTGAGACATAAAGGATGAATATATCTCCCAAAAACAGGACTCACTGAACAGTTGTTCTAGAGGCTTTTTCTGGTCCCAGAGGATAATGCCAGTGTGCCTCAGTATTCCCAGGCCGAGGGAAAGCAGAATTTAGAGTTCTAACTTAGTTAATTCTTCATCTTGCTGAGAAAATTTTCAGGGATGATTTCTACCTTTCCATGAAGAATCAGAACAAACTGGCCCAGGTCATTTTGTTTTTGTATTGTCTACGGAACATTCATAAGAGCTGTCATAAACTATCCTCGATAAACAGGAGTTCAGACAACATCTCCTCCAAGAATAAAATAAAATAAAATAAAAATAATATCGTTATTCTCTCCTATAGTTTTATCTCAGCTTCACTAACCATTATTTGGCACTTTCTGTGCCAAATTATTCCTTGCTGTAAAATTTGTAGTTCAAAACCAATAGAGCATTATCTTTGGTGTAACCCTCATTTTAAAATTTCTAATGGCTTAGAATCCATTACTGCTCTCTGAAATCACAGAATCACAGAATCTTCAAGGTGGGAAGGGACCTCTACAGATCATCTAGTCCAACTTTCCCACTCATGCTCTTGCAGTAGTTAACGACTCTCAAAGTGAGAAGTGTAGAATTTATTTTAGTCCTGTTCTTTCAAGCTTCATCTTCCAGCCCTTCTCCTGCTAGGCTGGAGAACTCTACAATCAATTTTTTATACTTCTACCAGATACTTCTGATCCTCTCCATCTTCTATCAGATAAATAAAGCAGAATAATCTCCTTAATAGGTATGTTTTTCTAAATCGGTCATTATTCTCTGAATGCTTCTTTGAACTGTTCCCTTAAGCTAGTCAACACAGAAAATCCTAAATTTCTGTATTATTCATGAGGTGGAACTGAACACTGTCTTTCCATAGCCATCATATCTGTGCCAAATATGAAACATCATGCACCTATCACTTTTTACTGATCAAAAAATTCATATTTCTTTGTTGGAAGAATAAAGAAGCAAGTGACATAAGCAGGCTATCAGATTCTTTTCTAAATCACAGAATCACAGAATCACAGAATCTACAAGGTTGGAAGGGACCTCTAGAGATCATCTTGTCCAACCTTCCCGCTCCAGCAGGCACACCTAG
>JAUBOD010000168.1:734917-746847 GCA_032353885.1 Nothura maculosa
TCTTCCCTACAGTCCCCCTTCATGTATTTATACATGTTAACAAGATCCCCTCTCAGCCTTCTCTTCTCTAAGCTGAATAGGCCCAGCTCACGCCGTCTCTCCTCATACGAGAGATGCTCCAGTCCGTTAATCATCTTCATCTCAGAATATCCTAAATCTGCAAATAAAGGTATTTCCGCATAGATACCAGTTATGAGTTTAGGTATATTCAAGAATGCAGAATGAAACTTCTTCCACTTCTATTGAAGACTCTTGCAAGACTGACCTCATTTATGTTCTCAGCTTCAGAAATTGATTAACATCTGGCCATCTCATGTGGATGCAGTTGTCTTCTCCCAGGCATACCCCACTGAACTAAGTGCAGAATTCTCTTGTGCTAAGACTCAGCTTCTTTTACAGCATTTCCCCCTGGACCTCTACCCATCACGCTACCTTCAGAGCACAAATACATGCCTGGCTCCATCATGGAAGAGCCCTGACTTCAGGTGCAGAAAGACACTATGGACTGTGTAACCAGCTGAGTTATTGCCATTCTCCTGCCAGAATTGTGTCATAAGGATAAACTAGAACAGTTTCTTTTATCTGGCCTCCACCTCACCCTTCTCTAGATCTTGCAGACTACAAATCCCATCCTTCACACCTGTGCATCTGCTTGTACATTAGGGTAGGTAGTCTCAATAATCTAGGGTCACAGAGTAGATAGATACTGCAAAATAGAATTCTGAATTCTAAAATCTTTTCATGAATCTAACCATATGCCTCTAAAATCATGTGTTCTTAATGCTCGGTCTTCCTAAACAAGGCTTTTGAGGAACACTCAGAAGTCCTATAACAATACACCAACCTTGTAGGGAACAGTGAAGCCAAGAATGCAATTGTAGCTTGCAGACTCTCCTGACGCAGATGTAAATTATATAAGTAATAAGATCTGGAGCTTACATGAAAGTGACTTCCTGTGTCTGACTTGAATTGTTTTATGGAGACTGCCTAAGAACTTCACTTCTTTAGCAATAACCATTGGATTTACAATACATTCAAAGACTTATTACTTAAAAAAGAAAAAAGTCTGTGAGTATCTGAGCAGACCTTGATTTCTCTACCATAGACATTTTTAGGAACGTATTTTAGTAATTTTAGTCTAACTAGCTAATCCTCACAGAGCAGCTGCAGCAACACAAATTGTCTGACTGCATAACCTTAACATTTACAGAGTGTTTCTGCAGTCCATGTGAACGGCGTGCTACCACAGATGCACTGCTTGCTAGACCACAGTAGCTAATCTTATTTTAGTATTACTATTTGTGTCACAAGCATGTTAATAGCGTCACTATGGGCATTCTTTCACTGGCTAAATAAAAGATTTATAGCCTGACTGGTTTGTTCATATCTTTTGGGAAAATCTTCAATCAAAATGAACAAATGAAGTTCTGTTGCAGTCAAGTGAACAAATCCTCAGCAGACAGTACGCTCCTCTGGGAAACAGTGATATCAGTCATGGATATGAACAACATGATGACCATTCATGAAGATCACTGATATATCTGTGCCATTGCAAAATTTATTTAGCAATACTATAAGCACATGATTTGGCAAACCTTTGTTTAGTTCAAAAATTATCAATTTGATTAAATAAAATGTAAAACAAGTAAGACGTTACTGTCTTAAATGAAGTATTTTTGATTCTCTTTTAAAATTCTAGTTTTGTCAGTTAAAGCAGTAAGCAGTAGAAAAGAAAGTTTATCATCTCATCTCATAGGAGAGAAAATACATAAAATCGTAGAAGTGGTAATGTTAACTGAAGGTTCAGAAGCAGGACAAGATGTTTGAAACTCCTTTAAAAATAATACAAGTCACTTCAAGTATAATGCTCATGATGTATTGCAGTGAGTTCACTGTCAGTGGTTTTAGTGGTGAAATGAATCTGAGGTGTTTCATAACTGCACAGTTGGCCTGCTATTCATTTGTGTGTATTACCTCTCCACAGTGGCAGAAGCAATCCACTGCAAAACAGAAAGTGACAACTCCCAGCTTAGAACAGTAATGCAGGTTCTGCTGGTCCTCTGAGGAGCCCTATGTCAAAACAGCCCTATGTCATGTTCTAAAATGCTAGCTTTGTGTTTACAGCAATGCAGTGGGATGAATAAGATTTGAGGCCTCTTTTCTGCTCTGGCGCCAGCTTTTCCTTTGTCTTTGGATAAGTGGTTTTGAATATGTTTACACCAAATGTCAAATCAAAATCAAAGCTGTGGGCCTTATCATGTTTCCTGTGAAAAGTATAAGCCCTTCTCACTCCTTTCAGTTTTAGTAGACTGAGCTCTGAAGCCTTCTAGTGCTTACAGGGACAGCTCAGTGATAAGAGCCTCCCCAGTTTCAGCTGGGAGCCAGGAAGACAAGTCAAGGACACTCTTTCCTTCAGACCCAACAGGTGGGCAAACAGCCCACAGGTCTTCTCAGCGATTGCCTCCTGTGTCACCTGGGTGTGATGGGTCGTTGGTCCAATGACCTCCAGTCTTGCCATCAAAACTCTACCTCCTCTCCCTTGGTCTCCTACAGCTTACAATTTTGCTCCTTCCTTTTCTTGTTCACTGCTCCTTCACTTGCTACAACTAAAAATCTAGCTTTAGCATATTTTAGCACTAACACTCAGACTAGCATTAACACTAATTAGCAAACTAAACTAGAAGATTACCAAATGAAAGATGCAAAGTGTATCTTTTATAGCAAGTGGAAAATTTCTCCAGTGTTTCTAATTTTATTTGCTTTTTGAGTTTTTCTTTTAGGAGTTTTTTTTTGTTCACTTGTTTTGCACTGTATTTTTTTTTTTGTCTGATTTATGACAATGACATAATTAAAGGGTGTATTCCATCATGGTCAATGTTATATGCTTTAGATTATAAGGGGTAGTTGTAGAGAAATTGAATTGCATTCTGACCCTATCTAGAGATACCTAAGGCCATAGAGATATGACCTTATCAAAACAAAAAATTCAGGCGTGCACTTATAAGAAACAGGCAATATTATCTGAAGACTTACAATCTTGTTTCACCTGCTAAGCAATTCACTGGTCTACTGTAGGCAAGGAGATGATATAATTCATTTTTTGTCTCTACAGAGGAAGGAATGGCTTTACTGGCACACAGAAGTCCAGGAGAAGTTTCAGAACATAAGATCTATCAAAATGTCTTTATGTATTTCCCTAAATTCAATTTAGATGTCTATATATTTTTATCAAGTTAACTCTTAGCTGTGCATTAATATGTCTGCTCTATGATATCTAAAGTATTCAAAAAATCCCAATATCCTTTGTATACTTAATTTCTTTTTTTTCCTGCTATGATAGGTAAGCATATTTTAAAAGTGGCCTGATATTTTGTCCCTATCTCTTGCAGAAGTGTTCTGCAAAACTTAAAACTCTAATTTCTTTTTAAGCTCATCTGTAACCACTTTAAATATCCTTGTTCTTAGAGAAATATTATACTAACTTAAATATCCATAGTAACATTGTTTATCTTTTCTCTATCTTCCAATAGAATATTTACAAACTCGATAAGAAGTCTCCTTACACTATTTTGATAGTCTTTTTATTTCTGTAAGTAATCAGAGATAGACATCATACAGAAAAGTCATTCAAATAAATAAATAAACAAATAAATAAAAGAAACGATAGATGAAATGAAGACCTTTAAGGACAATGGCAATTGTGCTAAATTTTATTAGGCCTAGGATTTTACTTTGTCAGCAATAAGTTTCTTGACTGCCTTTACCTCAGCCAGAAAGACTCGAATCAGACTGCAGAACAAAGATACTTGCAGATTTTGGGAATATTAAAATATATACTTAAGCACACATGGTGGGATGCAAAAAGCTGCCAATTCTAAAGAATGCTTAATTCATAAAAAAATTGCTGAAAGGGAGATATCATCAGCAAATCTCAAAGAATCAATTTCTGTAAGGTTGAATGCACTCCATACTCCTACTGAATTAAAAAGAAGTAGAATTAGAAAGTTTTTGTTGGTGTTGTTATTATTTTTTAACAGTGATAATTTGCAGTTAGGGGTCTTAGGAAGTGGCAAATTCCTCCTCCTGCAATTTTTTCATGTTTTCTGACAGAGTGACTTAGATTGAAATCATGGTTTTAACAAAGATATTACTGGGTAATGACAGATGCGATACATCATATAGGAGGCCAGAACAGATACTACAACTTTGAAATTAGGCAATCAGCATCTCATAGTAATGGAACAAAGGGTCCAGTTAGTCTCATCTAAATTTAGCTGTGGAAAATCTAGTTTTGTAGATTAAGTTAGTCATCCTGATTTCCTCAAGAGTCAATGGAGGGAGATAGTAAGATGAAGTGCCTCCCTGAGGTATATTTCTCTCCATCTTCCATCTAAAGGATAGCCAAGTTATAATGATTAAATTGTATATGGTAAAATGCATGAAATCATCTACACTTATGTTAATCTAACCTTTTGGTGCGTTTCAGTTAGTGAATGATGATTTAACTTCCTACTTCCTCCTACCTGACTCTCCTGAGACTCTCTGCATTTATTCCTGATTAATTTAACACAAGAAAAACAGAACCTTTCCTTCTATATTCACAGAAAGTGCTAATGGTTTTCATACATGTGTGCAATATGCAATGAAGTCATACAAGTAGGAAACCAGACAAGATAGATCCAAACTATTGAGATATTTGGTTTATTTCTGTAGAGTCAACACATTTTCTATTTTTACTGTTTTATTTTATTTATAGTGTGAAAATAAGAATGTTATACCTCAGCAAATATACACTGCCTTCAGGAAAGAATCTGTTATTTGGTTCTTGTCACAAAATAGGAATGTATATTTTTATTGGAATGGACAAATCCTTTAAGAAAAGAATTTTCTAAATAAAAGATTTAACAGTATATTTACTTTACATTGTTCTTATTAAAGAATAATTTCACAGCACCTGCAAACAGTGTTTTCCCTAATTTTAACATATTCAGAAATGCACAAGGAAACATAAAACATGTATTGCATGATCTCTTATAGGCCATTAAAGAAATGTTCTCTGTCATCATTATTAATCATCTAATTTGTAAAAGACATCTCTTTTTTTTTTTTTTTTTTTTTTTTTAGGCAGCTCCAGGTTTTCCATTTTCTGCATTTAACTGATCTTATTTTGTATTTAATAGGAGCACTCTGGAGCAAACAAGCACGCTTTAAACTATTGTTTTCCTTGAAAGGCCGCATTCATTCATGACATTCCTAGGGATGATTTCTGAGTAATCAATTGGCAGGTTTCTGGTATCAGTTGGCACAAGTCTAGCAACTACAACAAATCTGCATCATTACACTGAGATAGGAAATAGCTCTACCTTTTTAGGTACACCTTCAGAGTTTGTTCATATAAATGCATCCTATGATTAATTAATCTGTAACCATTCTCCAAAGAGATATTTCATCTCTTAGTTATTTTTACTACTTCTGTTTTCAACAAAGAGGTGTAATCTACCTGAGATGGTCTACAGCCTTTATATCAGACCTGTTAAATATTCAGACCATTAACTAATTTATCTTACTAAGCCATATCACCCACATGGACTCATGCACAAGCAATGCAGGGTAATCAAGCACTGAATATTGTCTGTTCTATTGTGCAGGCTGCTACAAGAAATATATGCTACTTTACATTTACTACAGCATGTTGACAGTATCCATATATGATATGGGCAGTTTCCACAGAGATCTCAAAAGATAATGATGCTATTAACAGCAAATTGTCCATCCAGGTGTGGTCTTCTTGTGTAGAACAGTGTCTTCAGCTCCTTCACAGCCGAGTTAATAGTAGGACCTGAATTTCTGAGTAGAACCTTGGACCAACAATGTGAGACACTTGAGAACACAGGAGAACTCATCACTCTAGACAGACCCTGCCAGTTGCCTATAGTTTCAAGACTCCAAATCAGCAAGGACTGGTCAAGCTACTCCACAGGTGAAGTTCGTGGGGAAACTAAAGCTAGATCAACAGATAAAGGCAGACAAATTTTATCCTGAGGTATATAGGACAAAGTGACAACTTAAAAAATTCCAGTAAATTTCTGTGATGCATTTTTACCCTTTTGGGTGAGTTCTTCTGCTGGTGGATTCCCATGAGAGGGAATGCACTCTCTCATCATTCACTCTCATCATTTCTCCATGGGAAAGCACTGAATCAGTAACACAGATAGTGAAGCCACCCAAAGGACTTTTCTAATTAGCAGGAGTTTGTTTTCAATTAAGAACAGTTGGTTTTCTTGGCTGTTTTTATTTGGTCTGCCTTCTAGATACCTTCCTTTTCTCTCCTAAGAAGGATGGCTATATTTATCTTAAAGTGTTTAACTGAAATATACAGGAGTTGCAGCTCCCCTGAGCAATAGATATACTCTAGGAACAGATATGATCCTAAGCATATGTGAAAATCAAGTGCAGATACTGCTTTTGGTTGATTGTGTGTGAGAAATTGCTTAGGAAAGGATCCACTCAAATGTAAGAACTGATAGGCAAGATGACTGCTTTCTATATAGCTTCTCACATTTGTGTGCCTTCACTGAAAAAAAGCTGCATTATCAACAGGTGAAAGGTACATGGAGTTCTAAATACGGAAAATCCCTGTTCTCTGCCTCAACCTTAGTTCTGTGGAACATTCAGTGCTAATGCTTCCTGCTTTCTCATAATTGTTTGATTTCTTTCAAGATTTTGCACAACTTTCTTTTCTTGATAAGGGATTTATCTATACAATACAACAATGTAGATACAGTGCAATTTAAACTGTTTTGTTTTGATGAGGTTTGTATGTGGTCAAGTAAATTCAAAGGAATTTTACTGCAGTATAAATGCAGATAATTTCAATACCTTCATAATTATTCAAAGAAATGGGAACTTGTTTAGCCTGGAGGTGGACCAGTTTAGTGAAAACTATGATCTAAAAGTTACCTTAGTTGAATGAACCCAGCTTTGGAATGTCAGTTAGATACAAGGAATTTATAATTATTTTTAATTAAATTGATTGTATAAATGAGTGACACTTAGTAGAACTGCAGTGATTTATGATTATCAAATAACATGTCAAAACCATCCATGTCATCTGCATATATATATGTAAGGATATTTTTCTGGATGTAGTAGAAGTGGTGAACAAAAGGAGGCTACACTATAGAGTCAGGAGGAGCAACGGTTAGTTTCATTTGTCCACATGACATAATTTTTATGAACACCTTGTACAAATAAGAAGATAAAGGTCATGTACAATTTCAGAATGGGGCCATTAAGCATAAGTGTCATGAAGAGCTCCTGCATTATCAGCAGCTGAATCTGTTGTAAAGCACTGACTGTGAAAATTGCATTCAAAACCATGACTTGGTACTTAGAATTTGAACTTGTCAGTGTTATCCTAGAATGGGAATAATGTTGGCAACTACACTTTTAACACAACTGTAAGCTTGTAAATTAGCCAGTGTCTGACAAGAATCTAGAAAAGACAGCATTTTTCAACAACTATCAGTTTGCTCAAAGATCTATTTTTTTTTTAATTTTTAGTCTCAATTTCAGTTGCCTAACATTATCTTCCAAAATAAGAGAGGAAAAAATGTTCTAAGTCCTAGTTTCAAAGTCATCTTAGAGAAGATTTTAAAAATTAAGAATATAGCAAACAGAGCAGTTGGGGCCAGATCAAGTCCTTTTGGCACAGTCGGAAACATTTTTTTTCCTACCTCATCAGTCATTTTTCTTATTTCTAACAATGAACCAAACTAACTCTTATTCTGTCCAATTCCACAATTCCAGTTCTAAAACCAGATGCAAACATTCACAAAAGAGTTATCAGTCTTCAAGGAAGCGGCCTGAATCTGCTGCCTAAATTCACTCCCCTTCCTTCTCAGTAGAATAAGAGCAAAACTATGCAAAGACTTTGTGAAATAATACAAAATTCTTACAGCAAAAATACAGAACAAGTCTCCACAGCCTGTAAGTATCTAACTTGCAGCCTGACATCTTGAGGAAGTGCAGTGAGAACAGTGCCTAATCAAATGTTTGCACTGAGAATCCCCAAACCCATCTCTCTGAGGTTTTTACAAAGACCTGGGTTAGCTCCGTTCTGCTTTCACTGGCTAATTTTTTTCTAGTAACTAAACAGAACAGCACAATCCCTAGGCTGAGGCAATTTTGTCCTAGTGCTTTCCAATACAGTGCCCAGACAGCCCATAGTGTAAGATATCCATGCAAGGTAGCTTGGGTACAGGCAGACTCTTTGGGGTGAATTTATCTATATGCATGTGCACTATGTTTTGTCCGTTGGCCTCTACTAGAGGTTAGTACTTTGGCAGTTTTGTGTAATAGGCACTCCTTGGAACAAACAGGAATGAAGTTAGTTCAATGATAATTATACCAAAACAATTGCAAAATAGGTATCTTTCAAAGCATCAAAATTCTATTGGTTGTCAAGGAGTTTATGCTTTTCCTAGTAGTTATTTCTAAAAATGCATCCAAAATGCCTACAGGCTTCCTAGTTCTGAAATGTAATAATAATGACTTGATTGTCGTTATAAAATCAGGTTTGGGACTCCTCTTTTCTTTGCCTCCTGTGTTTCATATTTTTAGCAATGCTAGGATGCTAGATACAAAGTTTCTTGAAAACCTCTTGAGAACTTTTCTAGTTGCATGAGGAGTATCTTCCTGTATGCTATGCCGGAGAAGGAGAAAAGAGGGACAAGGTTGCCCATGTGGGATTGTTAGAGAAACCCGAGTCAGAGTGAGCTCAACTATATTATTCCAGAGAAGACATTTGGTCAAAGAACCAGTGGAGATGCCTTATGAGAGAGAGATAGGTGGAAATGAGCAAGAATAACCTAACAAATGTTGAAATAGGTGCTAGTATTTAATATCACTAAATACACATATTTATATATCCCAATCACAAGGGCTCTTCTGTGTTTAGAAACATGTAGTAAGCAAGTCTAGCTGCACAAGAATGAGAAATAACCTGTCAGAAAATAATAATAATAATAATAAATAAGAAGTCAGAATAGAGCACATAAGGCAAGAATCTGCAAGAACTTGTTAGTGATCACTACCTTAGCAGTGCCTCGTGCTTTGTGTATGCTCCAGGCTGTGTCCAGTGCTCACAGCTGCACAGCTGTGTGGTCACACATCTCCTCTGCCCGTGCAGGCTGCAGCTGCTCTGCTCCCATGCAACACAGAGATTTGGAAATAACAAGGGGGAGAAGCAGCAATTTAAGGAGAAGCATAAGAAAAATGGAAGTAAGTTTAAAATATATTTATCTTGGGTGAGGGGGAAGCTGTAAAACAGAATGAAGTTAAACAGGCACAGAAGCTCTTACAAGACTTCCAGACTACAGCTCTACCAGTAAACTCATCAATAGCAGCACCCCAAAATTCTGGCCTTGAGGCCAGTTGACATGGTCTGAGTGCATCCATATTATAAATCTATTTTAGATTCCAAAACAACCTGGCTGGCTATTGGCAAGGTTTTCAGCCTGGGATTTCTGGACAGGTCCTGGCAAGGTTTGACCTGAGGCTCCTCTAATGATTTTGTGCTGTTGGTAACTGAGCTTTAAAGTCTGGGCTCATGGTCTTGTCTTAATTCGCTGGAGTAGATGCAGCTTTAAAGTACACATAAAGTCATCTGTTGATTTAATTCCACAGATTTCAAAGGATTTAGTCCAGAAGGAAATCTGCCCTAAGCTGTGCATTCTTGCAGTATGCTCATTATCACATTTGCCTTTGACTTGCACAGCTGTAAATCCATGGAAACCAGAGTAATTCAGGGATGAATCAGATCCATTATCTTCTTGTGTTTGTACAGCACTTAGCACAATGGCGCCCTGATCCTGATGGGAATTCATGTTATTTTAGGACAATCACAGCTTTCATTCGTTTAAATAAAGTATATTTTTAGACAGAGAGGGTTTCAATGGCAATGCACTAGGAGGGTGAATGAAGGGGAAGGAACAGCTGATCCCCCATCACATGACTGATCACACATATCACACGCCCCTGATTCACTCCTTTCTTGGTTGGTTTGGTGAAAAAAAACACAAGTGAAGGAACCTTCAAAACTCACTGAGTGCAAGAGCACAAGCCCTGAATTTCAGTACTTCCTTTCTACATGAACTCCTTCACTCTTAGGCTGTTCCTAACATTCCTAATCCTCATTGGAGGCTTAGTTTCATATTTTTGGAACATTTAGGATTAGTATCAGTATGTACAGTGCCTTTCCTCAAAAGTAATAAATCGGTTTCTATGGCATTGCTTACCATTGCCTGGCAAGTTAGATCTCAAGATGTGATTTGCTCAATACTGAGTTTTCCCTCCATGCAAATAAAAGGAACCAGGAACACTTGAAAAACCAGTGCTCTGCTCGTACCATGTTCGGAGGTGCTTACTTCAGCACTCATGAAATCTTGTTAAGTCCAGTAGATCTTATAAATTCTAATGAGACACATATGTGAAGCCTATATAAAGACATTACACAGGTCTAACAAAATATTTGCTATATAAAGGACCCAACCATGTGAAGTCATTATTCAAAGCAGAGGTAAGTCTTAGGAGAAGACAGAACAAAGCAACAGTTGAAGAGCATAATCCCAGCAGAGCTTTCTCTAGATCTTATGAGTTAGAAGCAGAAATACATTCCTCCCTCAAGTTATTTTCATAGACATAAATAAGGAAGATTGAACATCAGCTGTCATTAATTCTCAATATCCTGACATGACAAAATCACCATTACTCCTGGTAAAAGTGAGCTGATGTTCACAGCGTAGAAACATTAAAAACACATATTTTAACAACCAAAAAATTATGAGCAATTACTGCTGGAGCTGTAACAACAAGTTCTAAAAAGTGAGAGAGGAAACTGAGGGGGTGACTTTCCATTCCTAACTTATTCATTAGAAAAAACATAAATGTGAAAAATAAATTATTTCAAAGCCAGTGGCTTTTTTTTCCTTCTTTTTTTTTTCAGAGTATTATCTCACTGGAATATGATCTTTAAAAGATTCTTGCATCTGAAAAACATATAAAGAATTTTATCTTCAATTGACTTTTGAAAACCACTTTCACAGACTGCTCCTCTTCATTTTGCAGGTAGGCCTACTTTAGTTGTTTTAACTACTAATGAATGGAGCAAAATATTGTTTATCATGGAGAATCAAACTATTGCGGAAAGTTCTGAAACTTTTACAGCTCTAAGGATTAATTTCTTTCAAGAACTTAGTCATGTGTGGATGCTCATGCAAACCAAGCAGCTGTGCTGATGATGGAGAAGCATTGTACCACAGCGCCAACTACACGTGTGCCTTTCCCCCCTTATATTTGTTCTAAAATATCCCTGCTGAGGGAATAGGCTGAGGTTATTGCTCAGCCTCTCTCCATCATCTTGGAGAGGTCCTGCAGAGCAGGGGAGGTGCCCAAGGACTGGAAGAGAACCAACTCCAGTCACTCCAGTCTTCAAAAATGGCAAGAGGGAGGAGGCAGGCAATTACAGGCTGGTCAGCCTCCCCCCTGTCCCTGGAAAAGTGATGGAGCAGTTAATTCTAGAGAGAATCTCCAGGCATATGAAGGAGAAGAAGGTGTTGAGAAGAAGGTGCTGACTGGTGAATCCAGTCAGCATGGATTCACCAAGGGGAAGTCATGTCTGACAAACCTCATAGCCTTCTATGATGGGATGACTGCGTGGCTGGACGAGAGGAGAGCCATGGATGATGTCTACCTTGACTTCAGCAAGGCTTTCGACACCGTCTCCCATACTATCCTCACACGGAAGCTCCGAGGGAGCGGCCTAGACGAGTACACAGTGCGGTGGCTCGAGGGCTGGCTGGATGGCAGAGCTCAGAGGGTGGTCATAAATGCGGCCGAGTCCAGTTGGAGGCCTGTGGCCAGTGGTGTCC
>JAUBOD010000168.1:756196-771639 GCA_032353885.1 Nothura maculosa
GAGCGGGAAGGTTGGACTAGATGATCTCTAGAGGTCCCTTCCAACCTTGTAGATTCTGTGATTCTGTGATTCTGAGTAAGACCCAAAGTCCTGGGGTTCACCAAAAGGAAAAACAAGTAAGTAACAGTGGCCACTTTAGCCAAATGTTGCCAGTGGAAGAAAAGAATATACATTTTTCACTTTTTAGCCTCACTCACTAGGAGCTAAAGAGGTTCAGATCTATACCTCCCAGCTTCCAAGGAGACAGCCCCAGGAGGCACAGCACACGTAATCTGAGGGTGTTTGTCCACATCCAGGTGAAGCTACAGCTGAGCAGCCAAGAGTGAAAGGTCCAAAGTTCAGAAAAAAAAAGAGCAATCACGTATGTTTAGGAAGATAGCAGGGGTTGTAAGCAGCATTTTGTCCTGGATCTGGATTAACTTGTGCTAGCTAATATCCCCGAAACTGTCTGTCTGAGGAGAGTGATAAAGACTTCTAAAAATACAAATTCTCTCAAAAAAAAAAAAAAAAGAGCAGAAAAGCAGAGAGAAAGAGAGAGAAAATAAATTAAGCAAGAGCAGTCCAGATTGTAGCCTTAGTTTAGGAGTGAATAATGCAATGATGATTTCTGCACATGAAATTTTGATGATACAATCCTGTGGCTCCCAGCACTATGACATTTAAACATTTCTTGGTCTTTAATACACTTAAGCTACAAAACTTTTAGGTAATAGTAAAGTGGATAATTTATCATTCTTATATGTAAAATGATTATGCAATTTTTTTTGCTAAAGCCTGTTTAGTTCTCAACTTACTATAAAGCTTTGGATTCTCTTCTGAACATTGTATTAGACATATAATGGGTGCCATGATAGCGTAGTTTTACATTCAGAGTTACAGCTGAATTGGCAGCCAGTCCATGTGTGCCCCTGTGCCCTCGTTTAACATGAGCTGCAGCCTGAAACTCCTTCAGGTAGATTCTGTCAGTTTAGCATGAGAAATGATAAGGGATGAGCTCTGTCTTCTGAAGAACTGATGCAAAAGGTAGCAATAGTGCATGACCCTGGGGACTGCTGGATGTCTGCTTTGTGCTCTGAAAGAACTGAAAGAAATAGCTTGGCTTCTGGGAGTTTTATGTCTCCAAGGTAGAATATGAAGTACCTGATGAGGAAGATATGGTTCAAAGGAAGGTTACAAAAATAACAGCAGCCATCCTAAACTTATCTAAAAGATTTACAAGAAGTCTGCTACAATGTATGGGTTTTGACCTCTAGGAGCACTAAATTTTATTCATCTTGTGCTAGGGAACAAAACACACTTGGAGCATTAAATCAGCCTCATTTTTGTACTTCAATGCTCATGGGGTTTGGAGCAGAGTTTTGGAGTATAAGGAAATAGTTGTCAAGTATAAAGTATAATTAAGACAATTTTGGTGCCAGAATCAAGATTTTATTTTTCCTGTGGACTAGAGAATTTAGTTTTTCTCAGATCTTTATATAAAGAAGACAGGAAGGAGGTTGTTTTTTTCTGAACAGTCAAATGCACCAATATGACATCTGTGTCGCATAAGCTGAGAGTTTTATAATGTTCTGAGCCTACTATAGATTTACCTCCTGTTTAGGACTTGACCTAACACTTCAAAAATCCTTCACAGATTTGACAGACTTCCTCAGAACTCACAGTCAATTTTACCAGCCTTCTAATGTAAGCAAAACTCCCCAAATGCTTAAGTTTCCCTGAAACACCTCTAACCACTGCAGTTTTAGAAGGTGTTTTATAACAAGCCTAATATATGAAATCTATGATGTTCATACAGTTATTTTACTGAGCTATGTTTTGAGGACAAGAGAGTATCTCCAGGCAAGGACTTAGACCTCATGTCATAAATGATATACAAACTAGACCGAGGTTGGTACTAAGAACTCGTCGTCTAACCGCGAGCAGATCTAACCATCAGCAGGAGACAAGTAGTCGAAAGCAAATGGGATGGCAAAGGCAGTGCTGATCAGTGACCACTTATAGGCTGTTCAGTGACTTATATAGACATATAGGAAAGTATCAGGCCTTGCCCATAAGAGTTACTAGTACAAATCAACAACCAGCAGTCTGTACATTACATGATTGAGCTCACGGTGATCTTCATCATGAGTATGTGATCTTCCTGCCAGCAAGTTTCTCCTCTTTACTGTTCTTGGTAAAGTATTCTCTCCAGTCTTCCCCACTATTATCCACAAATGTTTTTATAACTTTTACCATAATGAGTTAATGAAGATCCATTGTGAGATATTGGGGAAAGAAATCCCAGATTCCCCACCTATCTCATGTGACTTTTACCTTGGACAGACTCTGAAACTGTGTCTAATAGGCAAATATTTAAGAAATAGCTGAGGGTATTTTTTCCTTACACCTTTGGTAGTAATTGGCTGACATGCTAACTACTACAAACTCAACAGCAATTCCAAAACTACTAAAGTGGATGACAAATCTCACTCTCCATTCCAGAAGACACATTAATTATAAGAGGCAGCTTAGATGACAAAGTTAGATTTAGTGCTTAGGATTTAGAGTGTTAAAGCCAAGTAAGATGAATTTACTCTAGCATCTATCTGCAATATTCCCTTAATGGACCATACTGTAGATCACTTTCTTTCCTTCCTTAACCTTCCCAGAGGAAGATTTCCTTTTTTATCCTGCAATTGGTACATCAAACCAGGGAAGATTTAGTTTTTCTCTCTACTCTAAGACAAGCAATGACTTTATTGTTAATTCAATCCAATGTAGAAAAGTGCAACACAGGCATTTGAACTGCAAGTTATACATCAAAAGAATAATCAGTCAAATAGAATAGTGACGTAGGGGTTGGGAGCTCAGTGCAAATCCTTACTTGCTCATATCTTCCAGTGTCTTTGTCAGGAGATTGCTTATGACACATCTCTGCTAAGGATCTCTGCTACATTGCAAGCAATTCCAAATGGTCAAGCCCATTTGACTTGCTCATAAAGTATGCAAATGGTCCATCTTGAGTTCAGGATGAGTGTGGATAAATCCACAATGTGCAGATGTCTTGTCAACTAGCTTAGGCAAGAATCAATTTAATTATCTCTCTACTCTCAGGAAAAAATCTGCCATTTACATCTCCTATCGATTAAACATGTTCATTCTTCTCTGTTTCACAGGATGTCAGGAAAATAAAAGTGTTGAAATCTTTGGAATCTCAAAATACTGTGGAAATGGGTTCCAGCTAAACTAAGTGGCAGAATTTTGCCCAGAGTACACTGAAACTAAGAAGATTGCAATCCATTTTAAAAAAAAAACTATTTAGGCTGTATAATCATGTAATCTTGTATTGTTTGATGGGACAGAAGGAGTGTGGGTGAATGTGGGAGGAAATTTGTTTCCTGTAGGAACTGTAGTAGGTGAGAGAAAAGATGTGTAAGACAAGGAGGCACAATGTGGAAAAAAAAAAAGGAGTTTTAGGATATAATCATGTCTCTATTTAAGGATATGTATATACAGAGATAGATTAAAAATATGTCCCTCTTAAAATGAGAAAATCAACTTTATTAATATGTCACCAAAAACAAATGTATGTTGCTTGATATGCATGCTTGGAAATTGGGATAGTTAACTGTATGATGGTTCATTATTGCTCTACTAGTTTTGTCACTGTCATTGAACAGCAGGCTCCAAAAATTTGGTGCCAGATTTGAAAAAAGGTTATATACTAAAAGATGTTTGATGGATTTACACAGGAGCCTGCAATTCAGGGCCATCTGATTTCCCTTAATTTCATTAAGAATCTGCAATCCCCCTTATAACTCTTGGAAATAAATAGATTCAAGTAAAAATTTATCATGTAACCTGCTAGAATGTGTTTCTGAGTTTTACAGGGGATAACTTCAGAGCTTCCAGGCAGTGTCCCATGCACTGTACTTATGCCCAAGAGCGCTATCTAGATTTACCCATGAGTGCTCTCAACAAGCTAGTAATACAGCTCACTTGCTAGCTTTGTGTTGGTCTGGTAATTCCTTTGGGGTGCTAGTTCCCTCTTCATAAGAGTTCAAGTCTCCCTTCAGCTTTAAGAGGGAAATTGAAGACAAGCTAATCCAACCGTCTTTTAAAGTCTGGGCCTTTACTCTTCAGAAATCTGACAGTATTCAATAAAAGACAAAGTTACACACGACATTTCCGGAAACTTCAGCATGGATCCAAAGAGAGGACACAAAGATAACATCCATCTAATTACACTTTTAAAATCTGAAATATACCTGTAGTGAAAGAAACTGAGCATTTTGATCATATTTTGTGATAAGCTAATGCATGTCAAAACATATGCCATGAAAATATTTTAATATTTCATTATACTAAAAACACATTGGAACTTGCACACGATTTGAATGGGTGACAAGGAATATTTTGAGGATCAGAAAGTTCCTAGGACAAAGAATCCAATCCTGTGCAAGAATCTGACTGAGCACTTAGCTGAGTTTGCACATATTTAAACCCATTTAACCAAGTAAATAATTAATATGAAACACAATATGTTAAAGAAATAGTAGCATCAGCATTTTTCTGTTATTTCTAGTGAACTACCTATTGTTTTCATGCGAGCATTAGAGCTGTCCCCAGCACTTCTTACTGCAATGAAAGATACAGCTTAGACTAGTAAATATATCATATCCATTTCTGAGTCATTATTCAAAACATGTAGTCTAGAATCATTTTGGGCATCAAATTTACTCATTCTGGTCTGATTCTGGTCTGGTACATTCACTTATGTGATTTGATGTAGCCATGAACCAAACGGTTACAAAGATCATATTTTGATTCAGATTAGTTGCTACCTCTGGTGACATCAACTAACAGCAGACCTCTGGTTCAGCTGAACAACAGAGACCTTCTGTACAGGCTGCCTGTGGAAAGAGAAAAACATCTCAAAAGGATAAACACCCCACAGTACCGGATCTATGCCTTACCTGCCATGGCAGGTAAGTTGCCCTCCTGAAGATCTCTTTCTTCTCTGCAGTGAATATCGGGATCCTAGATGACTGTTTTAGATTAGAGGCTTAACAGTCAGAAGGCTGGAGCTGACTGAAATGTTCCTTCCTGTTGATATCTCAGACTTACTCTGGCATGTTATTCTTACTGTAATTTTGGAAGTGACCGAAGTATTACCAGTAGGAGGGAGGAACACATGAGAAAGGAAAGAGAAATAATGTTTGTGCCTCTCTTCTCTGAGTTGACATGGACACAGTTAATTATCTGTATGCTAGAGGAAACATAAGTACTGAGAGAGTCTTCTTGCTTAAATTATTGATGCTAACACAGGAAGCATAGGAACTAATATTGAAAAGATAACAAAAATTTTTAAAAAAACCCTAAATGTAATGAGATTGGTCTAAATGAAAAAGTACTGAGACAAACATATCCATAAAAGCAAGAACAGAATGATCATTGTTGTATGCCCCATAGATGCAAAGAACAAGTAATGGTCAGGGACACTGAGAATAAGGTATTAAGAAAGTTTGTGCAATAGGCAGAGCATTGAGAGTGAATTGGGACCCCATAGTTTTCTCAGCAAGTAATAGAGAGCCTTAAAAGTTTTCAGCAGGATTGGGACCATTTAAACTGGTACTGTCTTGAGGTCTCTACCATTCCTATGTTTTCTCAATTTTAATTGCAATTTCATTTGGGTAACATCTTTGTCATTTCTTTGTTCTTTCTTTTTCCCAATTTGTAAAAAGCCTTTTGTCTTTTTTTTCTATTTATCTCGTGTATTTCAGGCCAATCTTTTCATGATTGTGTTAAACCTGATCTTTTTTACCTATACATCAAATCTGTATGGCCTGAAGAACCTAGGTTCACACATTATTATTTTTATGAACTAATATTACAATATGTCTTGTTTTCCTCTTTTCTTTAATCTTGTTTGAATCCCACAGTAAAGTAAAGGTAGTTGTTTCTTTCATCCTTTATAGTACTGGAAGTTTATGTCCAAGAAATATTCAGGAAAATTTTAGAAAAAAATGAATTCTGCTAAGTGTTTTTTTTTCTTCTGAGCAGACTTAAAAATGGAAATCTAATAGAAATAAGACTCTTTATAAACATTCAAAAATGATTTTCATATGTATATGCAAATTAAACACATAATTTGATTTTATTTAAAAGTTTTCTAGACATGAATTTGCAATCACTTATTCAAAAAAATAACTGAAGAAAATATTTAAATGTGTTTAATTTGAATTAAATCAGAGATTATCATTTAAGGATAATCTATTTCTCTATGTGATGGCTTCAGAAATAATTGACATTTTATTGGTACTTCAAACTTTTCACAGTGATCTCAAATGTAAATGTGGAAGCAAGTTTGACTTCTACCATATTTGGTCTTCAACAAACGTAGAAATATCTCCAAGTGACAAATACGCATATCCTGAGAATCAATTTAAAGCAAAACATTCAGTTAGATCTCACTTCAGCTTCATCTCATTTAATCTCATCCACAGTTCAGGGAAAATTGTTTTAATTAGATTCCTGCTCTCTTCAAAGTAGCTATTTCTGAATATTAATAGAGACCTTCTCTAAATCTTCCATGAGTGTTTTCTTAAGCTAATCCACTAACACTTATCAAACAAGGGATTATATTTTGGACTAGTCGGGATAATTTGGTTTCCTTGAAGATAAGAGCACATTTGAAAAGATCCTGAGCAAAGAAATGAAAATGCTGTTTTCAGACTGACATGATCCCTAAAAGAATCTCACATAGTGAAATTGCTATCTCAGGAAAGTATCTCTTACAGTCAAGATGATGTAGTTTGAAATAAATCACAAAATTAATATATGGCCATGAGCAATAACAAACATATTACATGTCCCATTACCCACCATTCACACTTGTACTTCGGTGCTTGATGATTTTCCCCTTATATTCCTATCAAAGTATCAAGCTATTTTTACATTTTATTGATATTTTGAGTTGTGTCCCCCAGGGAAAGAACTACAGGGATAACAGGGCTGCACTAAGAAAAGAAAAAAAGGGAGAAAAAAAAAGAAAAATAAAGAAGAAAGCCATGATTTCCTTATTTCCTTTAGTCACTACACATCCACGGGGAAAAGTAATTTGTGGAAACATGGAGATGGAGGGGTAATGGATTTCTCTGTCAAAATGATGAGTGAAAGAAAGAAGTAATTACCATTAATGCACTTCAATTATGGCTCAACGGTTTTTTAGATGTATGTTCCCATTTAATTTTCATTTAAAACAAAACAGTTGCCACAGATCCAGAGCTAAAAACAGAAATCCCTTTCAGCTACTGGCAAATTAGCTGGTAATGTTCTTATTATATAAGCAGAGGGAAGATTGGCTTCTTCCAGGCAAACACAGGAAGTGCTTGTTTGTTCCAGGCACTACTCCTTCTCCCCTGTAAACTCACAGTTGAACTTTATTTCCAGTGTTATAATCAGCTAAGCATGATAATACTCTTTTTTTTTCTGGTTCCTATTTAGTTTTCAAAGCCCTCACAGGATTTCTGTCATGGATCAATGGCACCTTCCAGGAGGGAGTGAGGTCAGTGGACATCCTTGGTATACAGGAAGGCATGTTCTATTAGAAAAGGGAAATGTTTTCAAATCCCTCAGATCTCAAGCTACTAAAAATAAACTAATGAGCCTTAAATTAACTTTTTTTTTTCCACAGCTTTCCCAAGCCAAAAGAAAAGTATTTATTATCTGGGAGTGACATGCAGGAAATTAGGCTTATAAATTTTGCTTAAATGATTATAGTTTCCAACTTTCCTTAATTCTAATCTTAATATTAATCTGTTGCAGAGTTTATGTTTTAGCTTCTTTTTTTTCATTGCTCCCTGTGAAACATTTGTGGTGGAGGAGCTTCAGAAGACACATATTGTAACTTTGATATCCCTATTTGACTATCTGTTTGGAACTGGTCTTAACTGTTATCTACATTCAGTGCTACCTCATTCCTTTGCAGACTAATTGAAACCTGTGAAGGAAAATAAAGAATGAGTACAAGGTACATCTATTTTTACAGGTATGTTTACATGTGAACAATGACATAGGCGAACCTTGCTATAAGATCAGCTGTAGACACTTAAGTAACTAGCAGTATGAACATACTTAGAGATCACTCCGAAGTTAATATATCCCAATGATGTTCTTGAAAAACTGACCCATTCCTGCACAGTACTTTGCGGTGAACTCTTTGGACTTGCAGTTACTAGGACACAGTTCTCAAGCTGCTGACCCAGAAGGCAAGGGAGGATTCTGGAGTGAGGTTATTCAGTCCCAGGCAGAAGTTATAAATTAAAAGCAAGCACTTAAAGCATTCAAAAAATGAGAGAGCTAGATACTGCTTACAAAATTCATTGTAAGTTCAGGCAAGCTTTAAAAATCAGTATGTTTGCTATTGCAGAACAGTGTAAAAAGTTCAGCTAAGTAAGGGTGAGCACAAAATCAGCAAGCTGTCTGCAAGTGTTTGCAAATCTTGACAACTCTGGACCAAATCACAGTGAACAACAATAATTTGTGAACTGGGCTAAGAATCCAGCCCTCTTGCAGCATCTTTTCCTTTAAACTGCAGTCACTAGTGACCAAGTCCCTCAGTTTCTCCACAGGGACCTTTGAATTAAATCACTGCAAAACAGTGACTACACTTGCTGTTCAAAAGCCTTAAAAATTCTTTTAATTGAAAGCACAGAATCTGTAACTTCTAAATGCCAGAACAAAGTGCAATGACATGCAGTTGACTGAGTGGGTGAGATGATCCCATTGTTTCCCAGTGAAGACTTGTCTTTCTTTTCCCGCCTCTCCACAGAAGATCTCAGAGCTTTTTCCTCCACCTGCAGAGTTCCTGGAGGAAGCTGACAATATTTCATACCAAGTTCAAACATACCATGTTTTTGTCCTAAAGTTTATTTACATTTCTTGATTACACTTGTTCTGGCTCATTTCCTTTGTTTCATTCTTGCCAGAAAATCTTGTTTGAGTGCTCGTCAGTTATTAGTAAATTGAGTCAAGTAGTACCTAGAGTGGTTCAACAATTTTGGTAAATATTAATGAACGTCATTTTCATTGTTAGCAGAATTTTTGCCCCCACTTTCTGATCAAACACAATTTCTATCCCTTTAACATCTGTTTTTGTTATATTGAGATTGGCAAGAAAATTAAAGGAAAACTAGATTTAAACATAAATTCTCAACAAGAGATGCATAAACTCAATCTCAGACATGACTATGAAAGCTTTCAGAAAAATGAAATGAATAACTGAGTTTTGTTTGCTAAGTGATTCCTCATAAAATAATGAATTATGAAAATAGAAATAAGCATTGAAAGACAAATGTTCTTCAATTAAATCATCCCAGAAACTAGGAAAAAGAAATCCACACTCAGTCAATAAATACTTGCATTTGGTAATCTACTCATACCCTTGGTAAATTATCCCATTTAGCTTTAAGGATTATCTTCATTGTTGAAAACAATTTATTTCTGTTCTGAATATTCCCTGTATTAATTTCAAATGATTTTGCTGTTTTTAGCCTTTGTCTTACAGCACTCATTGTCTGAGCTTCCCATGACATTGAGGGCCTATGCAAAATATCACTTAGCCTTTATAACAGGAAAACAATATAAAAGTTTTTCACTACAATACATGTTTTTCAGCTTCAGCTTTTCTGTGACTTTGGCATAATTCAGCAATATGTATTCTGAATTGCAAGCTTGGGAGAATGGAAAGAACAGGTAAATAGCTTTACACAAGTAACAGGGACAGAGTAGAACCTCTCTTCTTACCCAAGAATATGTTTGGAATCCTTTTAACTCTTTTGATATTATTTTTTCTTTTGTGGATCAAGTATGAAAAAATACATCTTTCACAGAAATAACCCTGCAAACTTTGTCTCAGACTTCAGAGAAGTCTTTTCTAAAATTAGTTGTTGTGGATCAGTGGATTACTAATCTCTGCTTGTAAAAACAGTTTTTTCAAAGTATGTTTCCCACTTCCATGCATAGATGTGGTAACGAGTCTTTGCTCTGCTGTATACACATTTTTTGTCAGTAGTCAGGGCAGGTATTTGCCTCCTCCTACTGTAATAACTCTACTGATTGTAATGTAGATTTGCCCTGATGCAGGAAGAACAGCACATCTTTTCTTCCTTAGTCCTTAGATTCTCTTAGTCCTCTATCTCAAAGACTCATACATTTTGAATCTAGAACAGTTTGCTACAATCATCTAACCAAGCAACCTTTTTCATGCACAGATCACATTTGAGACAAAATATGTGCAACTTGTCGTCCACCATGACACCCAGGTCTCCCTGTGCGGGGCTGCTCTCCAGCAGGTCAACCCCCAACCTATACTGGTATCCAGGTTTATTCCTCCCCAAGTGCAGGACCCTGCACTTGTCCTTGTTGAATTTCATTAGATTGTTTTTAGAAGTGTAACCTCTGACAGGAAGTTTATACATATAGGTGTGTATCTCCATCTCTCTCCTCATTTTGATCATGATAGGAAAAACTCTTTTGCAGTTTTCAAAACAATTTGAAGAGCACAATATTGAAGTGAGTGGATTCAGCTCTTTGGTGCATATTTGAAATTGATAAGTACTGTGTTTCCTAGTTAAAAACACAGTAACTTCTCTGTCTACACATATTTATTCTTTGCCTTTCAAGTGATAATCCTTCAAATCTTTCTTATATAATATATAATTGCTATAGAATAATCATAGGAAAGAAAGGTAGAACAAGGAGTCTTGGAGAGTAAAAAGAATAATAAACTTTTGAAAAAGGCTTATAGCCGAAAGGATCTACTTCCCCTTTTAGACACCTTTTTGCAAATGTCTTACTTTGCCTATATTTTCCAGCATTTTCTTTTGTTTATATTTTCTCACTTGATCATATTCTCCCAATGGAGGTGGCTCAAGTAAAATCATAATGCTTTTGATATAGTCTTGCCCTTGTACATTAAAATGGCCACATGAGTAAATAAATTGCTTTTGAACCAGATAGCAAATCTCATATGAAAAGAAAGTCAAAATCTGAAACCTTATCCAATGATAATAATCATCTTTGACCTACTGTGGAAGGTAGCCCTATAATCACACAGATTAATACCCTCACCCATGCTACATTTCTCATTGGCCTGATCCTGAGCACAGTGAAGGTTCTTGGAGCTGCTGAAAGTCTGAGATGTTCTTGTTCCCCCGAGTTTATCCTATACAAACAACCTGATAGACAATAATATCAGATGATGTTGTCAACAGTACTGCCACTAATAGCTGTTGATGAGATCAGTAGGTGTGTACAAATTCTAAAAAAGTTAGATTATGGAAGTGCCAGGAAGATATGTTTTGTAACACCTTGTTTTGTAATTTATCCAGATGGCTTCTGTATATTGCCATATTGATCACAGCTGAGTCAAATGAATGTCCAGCTCCCTCATCCTCTTATCTTATTCTGTAGGAATAAGTTTTCAGAATACCAAGAAAATAAATATAAACTTAGTTATATGAGAAAAACAAAATGGAAAAGAGATAAAAGCATTCTCACTTAAAGAAAAGCCTTAAGTGGATTTGAGCATATTCAGCAACAGAGAACACTGCAATTTTAAATTAAATGTTAAAACAGTCTTTTTTTTCTGTTTGAATCTCTACATTAATGCTTTAAGGTCATCATTCTTACATTTGTTAAATTAGGCAACGTAAATTTTCATTAATAAAAAAACACTTTAAATTTGCTCAGAAGAAAGTGATTTGTGATGAATGAATAAATATTATTTTATGAATTGATAACCATTTCCAGTGTAAGGTATAAAAGAATGAAACTTCTGAGCTCTAAATGAGTGCCTATATCTTTTTCTCCAAAGGCATGAACTCTTTTTTAGCTATCACCATATTTTACATTCTCCCATTTATTTGCCAGTTGAAGCTAGAAATAATGTTGAACAGGTCTTCATCTTGGCTGTCTAAAGATGCAGCTATGATGTTCTGGGATCTTGCAATTGGATAGGAGGTAGGTAAGGTAACTAGATTAAAAATCAGCTTCCAGGATAAAAATATATATATATAATCCAGATTTGAATGCTTATGAATATCATCAACACTTCTCCTTGATGATCACTTCTGAGCTGCTTCTTGGAAACATTTTATCTCATATTCAGTTCTACCAGTACTTTTCCAAGCAAAGAGTAGCTTCACTTTCCTCTTTGTGTGTGTGTGTGTGTGCATATCATATTTCTGCTATAACTATACACCATTTTGTATTTCCTCAGTTTACTGTATTAACCATCTCCCTTTACTTCCAGTTAACTCCTTTCTGTTAAGATGGTGTTCATCATTTGAAACAACAGATATAAAAAATCTTTTTCTTCAGGTCTTAGTTATATTTGGTATATGATTAACTGTCATTTCTGTTTACCTCCCATGTGCCAGCTAGGCTCATTTAGGTACAATCTGAATCAATGTTTACAAATTTAGAAATAGTAAAAGAGACTTATTTTTAAATACATGACTTCATTAGTGGTTTCCCAAGATAAATACTGCTCCACCATTCCAAAAGGCTTGGTTCAGATTAAGGCAGATAAAATATACACATTAAAATGGATGCTTTATTGTACACAGATTCCAGATATAATTTTTGTTAAGACTTTCTTCCTCTCTGCTTAAGGAATTTGTGTTATTCTTTGAATGTTTCCCCTCCCCCCAAACAAATGCTTCAGAGCTTCCTTCTTCTACAAAACAAAAACAAACAGTGTCAACCCTCAACCCAGCATGTGAGCAGCCCAACAATAATAAGCTAATGTGTGCATGTGATGGAGCAAGACTACTGATAAGAAAAATATTTTCAATGCCTAGTTGGAAATTAGCAACTCAATCCTTTCCATTGAAGTCAGTATTCACATACCCATTATGAAAAAGAGGGCTAAGTGGTGATTTGATTACAATACAGAGAGAAAAAAGCTAAGTTTAAAGCGTTCTTTGTTCAAGGGGTGAAAGCCACAATAGACTTTCTGGAAGTTAACAGCTGGAAGTTGAATCTTGGCAAATCCAAATAAAGAGCTCTTTCTTAATAGTGATGATGGTTAGAAGTGGGGACAGACTTCCTGGGGAAGAACTGCATTTTCTAACCTTTTGAAGTCTTTAGCCTGACACTTAGATAGTCTTCTCAGAGTTATGCTTTAGCCAGTATAGCTAACTTGTGGCCAAACTTCTTATCAAAGTGGTCTTAGAATTATTGCATGATTTTGATGGATTTTGTGGTTTATGAGAAGCATGAAGTAGAAGGTCTGCAGGAGAATAAACAAGGGGAGATAAATGTCCCTTCTGACATTTATGTCATGGTTTAGTAAAGGAATAATAATGATCCATTATAGCAATTACTACAATAACACTAGAATAAAGTTCTTATAACCATATGTCGGGCCTTCTGTATGTATATGAGACTTTTAACTATAGGCAGTAGGAATTGTCTATTTTGGCCCACCAGATGCATGTGGATGGCTCTCAGCCTAGGAGACTTGCTATGTAGCTAGTAAGCGAGGCATCTGGATACCAGAGATGGGCACACCCAAAGGACAATGAATCCCATCTATCTTACATACCTATCTAAGATGAGCGACATCAGCCTCTGAAAGTGCTTGATTTTCTTCATTGATTATAAAAAAACAAACAAATAACTTTGAAGAGCTGCCTAAATTTCAGATTGCTAGTGCTAGGTGAGACATATCTGACAGTAGTATTAATGACTCAAAGTACAGATGACCTGATTCTGCCAGACACTAACAGTCCTCAAGAAATCATAAGAGAAGTACAAATTCTTAGGAAGTAGTTTGGGATCTGATGGTCTAGACAACATTTTAAAAAATCACATATAGAGACTCACTGAAGTCCAGAGGTCTGTATGTGTGAGGGAGGAAAAAAGAAACAATTTTAAACTAGTTTTAGAGCCCACCTGAAGTGACTTAGAAGAATAAAAGAAATGTGCTTAAGTAATTAGATCATACAATACCACAAGCAAAACAATCTTTCATGTATCTGCAAACAACCAAAGCCACAGGTATTGCTTTATCCTCATTATTACCTTAAAGTACAAATTAAAATACAAATAATACTGTGGATAATAAAATTATCAAGATCTTTCTTAAAATCAGAAGTAGTAATTGTTTTGATGATCTCCTAGGGCAAACAACAGACTTCTTGACTAAATGTCCTTTAAAAACAACCTTCTCTCTATTTTCTTTAATGATTTTCTGGCCATTTTTCAACTTTCAAGTTGATGTTTTCAAGTTGTTATGACACACACACAAAAAGTAATCTATTATTCAGAGCTTTTTTCCTCAACTAAGTCCTCTTGTTTTTTTTTACACTGCATATTCCCAGTAATATTATCCCAAACATTGCCATATACTTCTGTATATCATCACATTCCCAGTTGTTTGTTGCCTGTCTCTTAATATTTATAAGCTATCCAAAATTTTTATCGACATCTAAATGTCGATATATAAAACCACTTAAGGAGTCTCACTCACTCTTTCTGTATTATGCTACTCTGTATTTTCAAACAGACACTTCAGTGAGGCTAGGCACTGGTTTCTGAATCTACATCCTAATTCAAAAGTCAGTAGGATTTTAAATGCTTGTTAGAATATATTAGGTTGTTTTAATTATTTGAGTTATCTTGGGTTGTAACAGATAAATCATTAACTGTAATTTACTACTTACTTCCAGGTTGCTACATCAGTTATAGTTTTGTCTTCAAGATCTATTACAAGTTTCATTTAGTTATTTAAATATTATGTATTGGTAAGCAGTTAAACCTCTTTTTCCTAATTAACAGAAGTATCTCACAATACAGTTTTCATCTAAAAAATTGTCTCCAAGTTGCACTGATTTCAGCAACCTACCTGAATAACTCTATTATTAACAAGCACAGTGTTGTCATAGAGGTTTTGAGAAGTTGTATAGCTAGGAAATTAAAGCCTATTAATAGCTCTTTCCAATAATCAGCTTACATTCCTATTACAGTTTATAGACTATTTACAATTTTTAATTTAGATGAAAGGTGAATATCAGACTTGAAATTAAAGAAAATTGCAAAACTTCAATTTGTTTTCAATTCCAGTTTTTCATCCTCTGTCCAGTGTATTAAATCTAAAGCAGTGGGAAAGAGAAGAAACGAGATTAGGAGGACAGAAATTTTAAAATGATTAATTGCAACTATCTCAACTTTAAAGTACAGAACCTCTTTCTTGCTCATCTTACCTGCAAATCCTTCTAACCAAAGCGACTCTGTTACTTTTGGAACAGTAAACAGTTCTTATAGGATGTGAAAGACCAATGAAGACAACAAAAATAATTCTGTTGACGTTCAAGAATGTTACAGAATCACAGAATCTATAAGGTTGGAAGGGACCTCTAGAGATCATCTAGTCCAACCTTCCCGCTCCAGCGGGC
>JAUBOD010000168.1:771739-792609 GCA_032353885.1 Nothura maculosa
TAGAGGGGCAGAATCACCTCCCTCGACCTGCTGGCAACACTCCTCCTGATGCAGGCCAGGATCCCATTGGCCTTCTTCGCCACGAGGGAACACTGGTGACTCATGGTTAACTTGCTGTCAACCAGGACTCCCAGGTCCCTCTCTTCAGAGCTCTCTTCAGAGCTGTTGGACTAGACTGAAAATTTTTGAGAAAAAGTGAATTGTAATGACAAAATACAATGCATATATGTGTTTGCTTCTATGGCAAAAGTAAAGAAAACAAAGCAAAAGGAAAGCAAAAGAATTGGAATAGGAAAAGGGAAGGCAAATCAAAGAAAAAGGCAAGGACTGCAAAGAAGTTCCTGGCACTTCTTACTTTTATTTATTTAAATATATTTATATAGTACCTTTAGCATGTGCTGACATACAAATAGCATGGAAAATAAAGTTTCCACATGCCTTATTTGTACTGACCATTTAAAGCTTCAACCCACAAGAAGGTATAAATGTTACAGTATATGAAAGGATCAGACTAAAGAAAATCAACAAATAAGAAAGATATCATATGTGCAAAGAAGCTCTTTTGTGTAAAGCTGTGCCATGGAGAGATATTTTAATGTGCAAGGAGGTGTTGAATGCTGTGCTTGAGGCAACAATGTGATATAGGATCTGTTTCTATTTATATGGAGCTATTTCAGTGCCTCCAGGACTAGAATAGTCATCCTGGGTTACTAAGGGCTGCTGACCCGGAAACTTATGAAAGACATTTCTGTTTGGAGAGTTGTTTGGAGAGGCTGCTCAAATTAGTTGGCATCTTTCTGAAACAAGCAGTAGTTGTGTGCGCAAGTTGGGAGAAAATGCCATGTTTCAAACAATGCTTACTTTCTCATGGGAAGAAAATGTGTGAACAGACCAGAAATGCAGCATAGTCTCTACATCTGTGTCAGGGCAAATGAAAGTTGGCAGTCAGGTGGCTCCCCTTCTCACAAAACGAACAAGCTGAATAAGGTAATTACTGTTTAATATTTCCAACAGGATGTTTGAAGGGAGCATTTAATTATCCTGCCAACATCTATTCAAATAAACATGAGGGATTTAGAACTTCTTTTTGGGGGGAGGAAGTTCAGGCTTAAAAGGAATACCAAGCATTCTGAGGCACTAAACCTCTTAGGCCTCCCGTGTAATGTGGCATAGTAACATGTTTCTATTGATATTTTTGCCTTATGCATGAAACGATACTTACTCTAGAAAACATACAGTGATATATCCTACTAAATTAGCCTCTTCTGTTTACCCACCAGAACAGTGACTAAATGACTTGATATTCTATTGAAGAAGTAACATTTTTAACAGAATACACTAGGACATTATCTAAATGCATCTCTCTTTTTTTTTCAGCTGGTAGTTGTGCAAAATGAAGTCATTGAAACATTTTGAAAATCTTTAGTATTATGAGTGTTATTCTAATAGATGAAATCATGATGAAAGATGCCATATCTGTTGATTTTACCAGCTGAAAATGGGCATATTAACATCTGTTGGAAAAGGTTCATATCAGTCTCCTTTATATATATAGCCGTTCACATACTCATATACCTCTGTGTAGATGTGTAGAGATTTTCATGTATCTTAAAAAAAAAAGAAAAAAAAGGAAAAGGAAAAAAAAAACAAAACAAATCTGTTACTGTCATTGTTCTGTCATACACCCTTCCCTCTCATGATTTTGTAATAAAACCTTGTTCTGTCTTAACTGTAAAATCTTCAAAATTCAGAGCAGATCTTTGTAAGATCTGCTTTGTGTGTACAGGCAGGGCTCTGCAATTACCACCACAGAATTACTATGGTCATGTAACCTTCTGTAATCAAATCAGCAGAAATTTCCAATAGTTCAAGCCTTTGATCAAGCAATAGCATCTGCCATATAAAATGCACACAGTAGTCATTGTCAAGTGACAGCAGAGCAAACTGTATGTGAAGGAGCTTTGCAAGATATTGCTTAGAATAATGTTGAGTTTTATAGAGGAAAACCAAAGAAGATGAGGCAGAGACAGATGACAGAGAAAGAGTGCAAAGTCAGACTGCTTGAGTGAGCACTCAAGAAAAATTGGCTGGAGATGCTTTGGAAGGAGTGCTAGCTGAAAGGAAGGTAGAACGGCATCTAAGGAAATGATCCTTTGGAGTCTGATTTCTCTTTATTCATGAAAACAAAAGAAATATTTTATTTATATCTTTAGAGTCACTTCATAATTGTGACCACTCTAAGATTCTCAATTTCTCTCCTAGCTGCTCAATTCAATGAATTAAAAGTATTATTTTTGTTAGTATTAAAGAGGAGTGAGGATACACACTAATCTAGGCCTTAATCATAGAAATTAATTTACCAAAGGTCTATGTGATTTCTTTGCTCCTCATTGGTCAGGGCTTTTTTATGACTAAAGTCTCTATAACTTGTAATTTCGACAAAAAACATTAACATCTCATAGTTTCTAAATTTTGAAAGCCGGGAGCTGATATGATTGATATTTCACTGATCTTAAACCACTGTTAGGATTTTGATATGCCAGATATCGTAATGGAAATTATTTTAGAATTTAGACATAACCAAAGGGCCTGTCTAATGCTTAATGGAGATCTAAAAGAAAATTCCAGCTGTTCCAGAAGTTAAATGAAGACAGAATTTTAAGAAGGATGGTTGATCTCAATAGGGGAAGAGAGAATGATAAGAAGAGCATAAAAACAGAATACAATCTGGATCTGTCGTAATTCTAGTGTCTTTTGGTATATTGTGGTATTCTCAGTTCATAAGGAAATTAAAACAGAGAATTAGCCATGATGGCACATGAATAAGCTCTTTCTGAGCTCTTTAGGAGTTGAGTAAGAATTAAGGATATTTTTAAGCTAATGTTCTTGCACCCTAAGGTTTTTTACAATAGTTATAATTCCATAATTAAGAGATGAGAAAAATGAAGAATAAGCAGAGAAAGACATATTAAAAAAAGCCACAAAACATAGAGGCGGGCTCTATAACATTGTGTGGCTTGGATATTAGTTCAAATCTGGATATTCATTTAAATATTCCTCTTAATTTTGTACACTATTGACTAGGTAATATGTTTTTAGATGTTGTTCTCTGAGTTTTCTGTATTGCTCTGCAACAAGGAGGGTTATTCATACATAGTTTATATTGGTGGTTTTCATGTGTCCCTAGTTTGACTCAGATGTGTGAAACTTGCAATTATTTATCTGTATAGCTATCTGTGCATATATTTATCTATGTAGGATGAATGGAATATGATTTAATTTATTGTGGAATGTCATTGTGCATTTTAGATTTGTTCTGTAAAGTAAAGGGGACTTTATTAATGATTATTAATGAAATTGAGTGGAAATACTTGAAAGGCAAGGATTCATTCGTACCGTATCCTTGAAAAATCCTATTTATACGGGTTAATAAGAGCCATAGCTTTGAATTCATATGCATTTTTCCATTTGAAAAGTATGTTTCTAGCAACTTTTAACTCCTTTGTTACTAAAATACCTCCCAGTATTGCAAGTAAGGACATGGTCTGCAATTTTGTTGTCGTTGTTCTTTGAATTGGCATGTGGCTTGAGTTTTAAAGCTTATTTCCTCTTGGTCTAATGAACCTCTGAAACTGATTAAATAGAAGAAAGACAGGTTAAGCCAATCACATTTTATCAGAGGAAACACAATCAAACTGAAGGCCAGAAAACTTTTCATAGGTTCCCAATATTTCTCCCAATAAAATATTTAGTTATGACTATGCTAGTAATCCAAAACTCCAGGCATTCAATGTTTACCAGTCAGAATTTGGAAAGAAAAATAAAAACAGTGATCAGAATGTTCCTACATGCTATTCTAGACTATTCTTTGCATGGCTGGTACTCTGGTACCAGCTGCCTACCTCTGTTTTGTGCTGTGTTATGTACCTGAGCCCCATTCAGACATGGAGAAATTCTACACAAACCAAGCTTCAGCTATTGTTTTGACGAACTTGGAACAAACAGGTTAAGTATACTCAGGGTGCTTTACCATTAGAGCTCAAACTCTCAAGGTCTATGTATTTATATACATATGTATTTATATACATATGTCAAGATCAATTGTCATTTTTTGAGGCGGAGCGGACATCAAACCATCTGAGTAAATCTATTTATTCTTCAAAGTAGTTTCTATGTAGTTGTGATATTTATATCTCATATTTGTAGGTAAATAGTGGTGATAGGAAGTAAGTTGTGTTATGAAGAAGATGATCATCTCCATGATCAGAGACCCATGTAAGACACTGCAGACACATCTGCCAGTAGAAGAATTTCGTTCCATGAAACTTTTCCAGACCTGCAGGATAAGCAAAGGACAATGCCATGACTATGACAACTATAACAACCTATCTGCTCTGCAGCCAGCCATCCTAGCCCCTGGATGTTTCATACTCATGTTTGTATCCTGGAGTTCTATCTGCATGTTATCGTTGATATTTATTAGGTTTATAGTAACATGTGTGTACCTACCGTAACACAAAGAGATGGTCAAAATATCAAGAAACATAGGCAATAAGCAAACAAAATAAGCAAACAGCTGATGTTTCAAACAGACATTTTCTCCCCACATTGTCCTTGCAATGAACTTCTTGGAATAAAGATGTGAGCTGCAAAGGCTGCATTCCCAAGTGCCTCTTCAGTATCTCTTAGTGGGCTTTGTAGCTAAGTAACTGCTAGTCCTTGTTCTCCGAATTCGGTCACTCTGCATTCTTCAGCCTTCTCACTGGGAAAAAGGTGCCAAGCTCTATTGTTCTCAGGATTGCTGAAAACTGTAATAGCTATGAAGAGTCCTTGTGGAGAGATGGGGAATAAAATTAACCTCATTTATCTTGGTCATCTAAAAGATCAGCTTTGGTTTAAGAGGTCATTTAGAATCTGTTTTCTGTAGCAAGAGATGGACACCTCAAGTGGAAAATTCATCCTGTTTTAATATAGTATTCCAAAATATAATGGTTAATTTGACATGTAGAGGTGCAGTATCTCTACAAATGTTTAAACAGACTACATTTTACAACCCATACTTTACATAGCAAAAATTAAGGAAGATGAATTTCACTCCTGTTAAACCAACTTTTCTTTAATTTAATGAGAGATTTGAAATGTTATTTCATAAATTTTTGGTTAAAATTGACACAGATAAAATTAATCCTTTTATATCATGAAACACTTATAAACAGTGATGTAACTTTCACATTTTAATGATAATTTTTTGTGCATATAGCAAATTACAACAGTATAGCAATTAAGCCATCTAAATGACAACCAAATAAGGATGTGATCTTTCACAATATCAAGTAGAATGTTTGCCCAGGGCATGAAGATAAAATTACTTTCATGTTATTTTATACTCCTTACATATACAATCCTACTTCATGTGTCACATTAGATCTACTTTTACATGTCATTATGTGCAAATACAGAAAAAAAAGATATTTTAAACAAAAGAGAAACAATACACTGCAGATAAAATGCCCAGTTCCCCAACTACAACTCATGCTGCTTTTTTCTTCTTATCAAGGACATATAATGTCCAGACTTTTCTCCTTGCTAAAATTAACTTGCAATGCTTCTCTGAAAATAAATCTCTTAACTCTATGTATGGAAAAGCAAATCATCCCTCTTGATTTTTTTGTACTGGTTTGTCTGAGGAGAGAGTTTGGAGGATTATTGTTACTTTGCACCTGAACCTGAAAGAACCAATAAATCTTTTACCCTTCCCATACATCAAACATAAATGGAACTGATTATAATAATAATTAAAAAATATTATTTTCTTTAAGGTGAATTGCCTCTTCCAATAAAAGGATGGGGGGATAGATTCCCTAGCAAGATCCTCTTTGTCCCCTGAGGTTAGTAAGATGTTCAGTTTTCATCAGCATTTCTCTATGACCTACTACAAACAGAAGAAAGCTGGGAGTAACATGCTACTGAAGAAACATTTGAACTCCTGTCACCAAACCTTTTACAGTACATTAACATAAGTTATTGGACATATTGGACTGATTTTCAAGATAAAATTATTTCCCTTACTAGAGCACTACTTCTAGCAGCACTAATATTGTTACTACTCATTGCTTCACTGGGTACACAGATACATTAGAAAAAAAAAAAAACCTGAAAGAAAGACTTGACAGATTAAATATGACAGATGGAAAAGATTCTTAAACCAAATGATGACCTGATATAATGATGTCACCTGAAAATCTATTGGTCATTGGAGAAGAGAGTGTGATCACAGATTATATACTGTAAATGTATGGCAAAAACAACTGCAGAAGTTGCAAATAGATCTTGAAGTGTGAATAAGTCAAATATTAAAAATAGGGGAGTCAAATCAAACTTTTTTTCCTATTTCCAGTTATTTTTGCATTGATTAACTAAGAATTTAAAAGCCATAAATGATTTCCTATTTATTCAACAAGTAATCATCATAGGTGACTCTTGGTCGTAAATTATATTTGGATCTAGACTGAAGAATTAGACTTTGTGGAAAATTCAATACTAAGGCCTATTAGTAGGCTTAGGATTCTGGAAAGGTTGTAAAGCCTGAAGAAGACATTTGTGCAAGAAGGCATGAGCCACTTTCTGTGTTCTAAAAAGTAGGGACTTCTGTAGACAAATTATTCAGTAACTGAAGCTTTGAACCTCCTTGTGAGCCACTGGTTACATCACCGTCATTCTTAAGGATGAATAAAGATAATCAAAAAGAACTGTTGGTCCACCAGAAGCAACTGCTTCTCTGGAGACCATTCCTTTGAGGACAGTAAGGTTTTATCAAAGACAGCATGGCTATAGTGCAATTTCTAGTATCTTACTCAGGTCTTGCATTTTTGAGTCAAGAACCACCAAGCTGTTCTGGAAGCAGATACACCCATAGACTCAAGAACTGTGGCTAAATACTTATATAGACATACTGAAGTAAATAGTAGAGCATCCCTTTGCCTGCTATGTAGTTCTGATTTCACCTATGGTATCAGAAATTGTTCATACTTACTATTGGAATCTGCATATTCCAAACACTCTAGCATAATAGCTAGCTCTACAGTCAAAAATTTTGTCAGTCAAAAAAGTTTCATGGTGCACTAATTTGTCTACACAATTAAAATTCTCTCTGGATAGTTCACAGAGATTTACTCTTTTTTTCTTCTCCCTCTCTTGTAATACAAGACAAATTGGCAAAATATCTCCTGATCACATTCCACATACTTCTGTCAGCAGGAAAAGTAGGATTTAATAGCAAGCCCGGATACTGAGGGTGGTCAAAAATGCCACTTCCAGGATTCAGAGATGATGGAAAAGAACCCCCTGCTTGTCCTCAAGGGTGACCTTCCATCTGAGTTGTCGGGTTATCACAGATCCATCTGTAAACAAAGAAATAGCAGGTTCCCTGGGCAGTGTCAGGATCACACTCAGTGTGACACTGTGTTTGGATGTTCAAAGAATCTCTCTCTCCTTGCTTTCTTTTCCAGGCTTAATAAAGGAACTGCTAAAACCTATGTAGACTGATAAGATGACAAGACAGTCTTTTAGTGTTATTGATTGTATACAAGAGGTGGAATGATGAATTATTTCCTATCATGTACCACGAGTGGGTTTCATCTTTTTGTGAGATATTCTTGAAATTTCTTGTATGAATTCAGTTCTTAAACTTCCTGTTAGGAAGAAAAGATTCTTCACCAGGCCAAAGGGTTAGGGTAAGACACATATCTTTTACCTGATAACAGAAGGGTGAAAAATTTCGCAGTGTATGATCTAAGAGGAATAAAGTTATATGGCATATAATATAAACTATGGATTGCTATCACTGGAATGCTGTAAAAATGAAGCAAAGGGACAAATTGTGTGCCTCTAAAGGCACTCTACATGTAATAAACTTCAACCTTTCACCATCACCTTCTCTGCATGGTGGCACAGCTGATTGATGATTTTTTTTATTTCTTCACTCAGTAAAGAGAAAACAATAACATTTTATTACTTAATATTAATATCACTAGTATGCAGTGATGTGCATACATTTAGGATATTGTGAGCCTTTGCCTTACCTCACATAGTCTTTCTTAATAAAATGGTTTTGAAAGCTGATCTATTATAGAGTTTAGTTATAGAGGACTTTACCCCATAAGGAACCCAAATATTTTCTTTTATATTCCTTCTGTGTTAAGTAACCTAAGATTAAGCCTAATGACTAAAATAAACCTAGCAATTTCTGTGATAAAGTGATTGAAAAAGAATCAAAATAGTGTCATTTTTGTAGAAACTACAAGTCATCATACAGTTCTAGCTTTACTAAATGTATAATAAGTTAGATCTTGAAACAATGTTGTTTGTTGTGTTTGTGTAGTAGTTATTTAGTGGGTATTTAAAAAACAAGAGTTAATTTTGTTAAAAAAATGTAGTTGTCATTACTGTTTCACTGAAGTATTCTAATTCCAGAGAAAATGTAAAGTGCATTTGACTATAAGCTACAGACCCTTGTTATCAAACAAAAACTACATGTAGTCCTATCCCTGGCTGCTACTACAATGGTTTTACATAAAACAAATTCTTCTTAATAATTACATTAATCAATATTTGTTAATAACATTTCAATATTCAGCATATATTTCAATAAAATAATGTTAGAGGATTAGCAGAAGGTTTGGAAGACAGCACCAGGATAGACTGAGATAACAGCAGGCTTGAAGAGCAACATGGAAGCCAGGCAGTAGGGGAGTGTTACAGAAGGGTCCAACTTAAGCTGCTTACTGAGCTTTAGCTCTCAAAAATATGCTTGGAAGTACTACCGGAACATACATATATATATATATATATATATATATATATATATATTTGTATGTATATATGTATATATTATATATATATGAAGTACAACCTGAATATATATATATAATATATATAAATATATTTATATATATATAAAAATAGCTAAATACAATAAGCAGGGATACAATTCTATTTTTTTTTCTTTTTCATAAAAGCTTTGTTACCCTCCTTTATAAGAACATGAACAGAATATTTGTACTGTACTGTCAAAACAGTACAAAGAACTTAATGCATAACTGTAATCCAGGTTGTGAAATCTTTACAGAGGTGGAAGTCCATTAAATGCAGACAAAAGTATCTTAAGGCAAGCTTTTGATGGGTTCCGGTCACTAATATTTCTAGTTTTTTTAAATTAATGGTAATTTTAATTTCACTACACGATGAAAGCTTCATTTACATATTATTCCTGTGACTTGGATGTCATGGAGGTTATCTGGGACCTCCAGACACTTGATCCAAACTTGCTGATGAAAGCCTGACACTGTTGTCTAAATCTGTCGCCTCTCTGACTTTACCACCATGGTTGAAACTGCCAGCAACAGTTTGTCCATAATGAGATTGCTTGGTGGTTTCTTTGTCAAACTTGTTTTTGTTGACCCACCCAATGAGAAGCACTGTCTCTCTTACAGGTCACTTTAAGGTATTGTATACCAGTAAATAAGTCATGACAGAACAAAATAAACATTGAGGTAGAGGAAGTTCTGATAACTTTCACAGCACGGATGGAAACTCAAGCTCTTTACACTGAGCATTGGCAAGGTGAGGGTAAAGTAACTCTTGTGGTCTAGCTAGGGGGTGAGTTGTAATCTATGCTTCCAGGAATCCCTTCTCATTGTATCCTGCTCTCATTATATCATTATACATTATATATATCAGATTAATATATTTCTGTCTGAATGATAGCTTGGTATAACTCATTAGCAAAAATATTGTGTCTGGTTATATTTCTTTTTACATATATATCTAAGTTACTATCTTCATTTAGTCTTAAGCTTGAAATATTCCCATGATCTTTTCTTTACTGTTTAAAAGTTGTTAACAGAGTAACAATACATCAGACTCTGGTTTATGAACCAAGAAATACATGATTGAAATACTGATTGAAAATGTAAGTTACAATACATCTTTCATAATGTAAATGAAAATCAAAACGTTTTTAAGGTATTTATCCTTGATAGCTTGTGGAAGATGGTAAGTCAGAAGATCACATATATGAAGCACTGCACTGAAAACTGCTTTATTTTATTTTATTTTTTATTCATTAGTTTGTTTGCACACTCACTGAGTTAGCTATAATATCCTGTATAGCTATATCATTATAGATAAGTAACTTCATGTATGGCCTTTCCCATTCCCTCCCATTTCTTAGGAATGATGCATGCCATTTGTCTGTAGTTCTGTAGGCATGCACAATAACTCATTCACAGACTACGCAGCAATGAAACACATTCTTCAACAAGGACCTTTAACTGTATTGGCACCAAATGGAAGAAAATCACAGAGAAAACTTTATTTAAAATTTCAAAATTGCTTTACATTTGAAACATTTTTATTTGATTATTGAAGATCAATTCAATCAGTTTGTTCTTCTCATGTTAATCCTGTTAATTTAGTTTTCATGTTAATGCATTAGTTTTCATGTTAATGTCATGTTAATATATTTTTACAATAAATTATTACTCTATGAGATACACAGCTGAGGTGTACTCACCCTGACATGAACACATGACACCATATATATAACAACCAGTGACTAGTTCTCTCTTATCAAGAAATGTAAAGCAACCTGCTGAAACAGAAGAATTCCTTTTATTTAAAAATATGCCAGTTGGCTTTTGACTAAGTGCTTCACAACTTAAGTAAATTTGAACAGACTATCTGAAGTTCACATCACTAATAATGTTTGTGCCAGTTACTAAGGTGCAGATAAAAGTATTTCAAGCACATTCAACAATTCCTCTTTCATTTACCTTCCAACACATAGAGTTCTCCATCAGATACTCCTTAACTCTTCAGAAAGTGCAGCAAAACATAGTTTAAGTATAAAGAGTTGGTTTTGCAACATACTTTTTGCAACATTACTTTTTCCAAAAGTACTTTTTGCAAAGTACTTTGCAAAATACAAAAAGTATTTGCAAAAGTACTTTGGAAGTATTTGCAAAATACTTCCAAGGCTTATTTTTAATTATTTTTATGAGAATAAAAGATGAAGACAATAACTATCTGTACGATCTTCTTCAATAGATTAGAAGTATCCAAGCCCACATCTTCTTTTTTACTTTTTATAAGTTTTTAAACTTATAGCTCCAAGCAGTATTTCTGACACTTTTGAAGACATTGTCAGATCTCCCAGTAGAAATCATATTTGTTAGCCAAAATTGGAAATATTTCTTCATGAATGGAGGAAAGCTCCTTTTTTTTTTATTCTTTTTGGATGCTTCTCAGAAAAATACAGATTCTCGAATAGTCTTCTTGAGAAAAGTCTTGTTTTGGAAGACAAGACTTGATCTGGAATCAGTACCTGAACTATCAAAAATCACTCTTGAAATGAGGATCGGTGACTCATCTTTGCAGGTGGAAGTACTGAATCAGCTGTTGGCTGGGAGGACTGCTGTTGACCAGAAAAGCCAGATAAGATTTCTCTTGCTTATGCCAAATCAAGAACATTGACTCAGCCCACAGACAATGCAGAAGCCTCTGTGACAGACTGGCATTTTCAACTGTGTACAGCATTGCCAAGAAGGTGATCAGAAAACAAAAAATGTCAGTATTGAAGTATGTTGAAATGGCACTACTCACACAGCCCAGGACTTTGCTTTGGAGCCTAATCCTTGGAGTGAGATGTGCAAAGGCCTATTTCCAGAAGGTGAGGGGAGGGACTGTGCCAATCCGTGGAAAAGAGCAGTTTTGTTTGGGCTTTAGGTCTCTGTCTTCATAAGACACAACTCATTTTCTGTGGGTTGATATTACAATTCCTTTCTTTGTCTTCAAACTCGATGTTCATCTTAGTTGGATGTTCAGACTCGATGTCCATCTTTATCCATATATTCCTGTCTTGTTCATGCCTACTACTGAACTAGCAAATAGTGCATTCTAGTACATAACTGAGGTTCCTAGAAGGTTATGCATTAGAAACTAATTAACATATAAAATGTGTTATTAGCTCCCCATTTAGAAAAAATATCCTGCTAATAAAAAATTAATATGAAAAGAATGTATTTAGAAGGATGAAGTTTTCTGTTATTTCAGAAATGTTTCTATGAATGTTTAATTGATATTTTTCATCTAAAAAATGTGATTGCCTTGCCTATATTCTCAACCTCAGCCAGAAACAGATTGATTTCTCTCAGTGAAAGAAAGGAAGAATGATATATTATTAAAATGAAAGAAAATAAATTTAATTTAACTAGTCTTTTTTTATTTCTATATATCAGGAACCTTTGTTCTCCTATCTCTTACAGCAACAGTAATACTGAAAAATTGATGAATCAGCACTTGGGTGGCATATTCAGTAGCTGTTGACAGGTGGTGGGAAATACAGCACATCGTAGTTCAACAGGTGCAGAAAAGTTATAATGCTGAAAGACAGAAATATAATCAGAATCCCAACACTAACTCTGCATCTTGCATATCCTGTATGTAACTTTTCTTTGCTGCTGGTAATAATCTTTATACACAGAATGAAACAGCAGAATGTGATTGTCTGACTTACGCACTCTCCCTTCTGTACAAGTATAGGGTATCTGGGGCTTTTTGGAAATTAATATTTTGATCGATAGACCACTCAAATTCTCTTGGGTTTCTTGTTGTAATCTATGGAACAAAACTCATCTAGTTGCAAATGCACATATGGAAAAGTGTATATATACCTCATACGCTTGCCCAGATTAATAATAAAAATATCACAAAAATGTACTGAGAAATGCTATATATTCACAAGAAATATTATTTTTATTAATGTTATATGGATTTCTGAATCTATAGAGCTGACGCTTCTACTTTAAAAATTAGTGAACATACTGGTCATTCATCTTGTAACAAAGAATGTTGGAAAGGTGTCACAGTCAATGAGTCTATTACAAAAAAAAGAAAGATAATGAGAATTCAGTACCCTAAATGAAGAGCAGTGTTCCTATAGCTGAATGATCAGAAAATGTGCCCCTTATCTTCACATTTATTCTGTTGTAAAAAGAATATTCTCTTCTGTGATATACAAGAATTCTATGTTTTACATTTCAGTGCTTAGAATTGATCAACCAAATAAGCATATTTACGAATGTTAAACCAGAAGAGTTTATTCCAAGCCACCTCCAAAACAACAATGATCCCCCTGACTTGCTTGATTATTTTTTCCTAGAGATCAAACAAGTGAATGACCCAGCAAGTTGTAACATCATAAGGGTTTTGTACTAACATGTTTGAAGAGAATGAACAGGATTTATAGAACTATTGAGAAAAATTAATTATCTGTATTCCATTGGGCATTGATAGAAACTTACCCCTCAGATGTCACTCAGATGCTTTGAAAATTATAATCTTAGTAACAGAGTCAATCATCCTTGTCCTGACAGTGAATTAATAGAAATAAAAGCTTTCCTCTGCTAAGGACCATTACTATGCCAATTTTTAACATATTATTTCTTTATTCCCATTCTTCAACATTGCATTGACTTTTAGCAGTCTACTGGTTTCTTGGTGAATGTATTAATTTACTGAAGCATTCTCATACTCATCTTCACTCTTTGTGAAATGAGAAAAACATTATTTACTTCTATATAAACATTTTATCTGTAGATTGTTACATAATATTAGCTGCACACTGTTTGTTTAAATTGAAACCACAAGGTGGGTAAACACTTGAAACTGCAGCAGATCTCTCCTTAAACAGATATTCCACATACAGCTTTTTTTGTAGCATCTAAAACAGTTTGCACCATTTTGCAGGCTCAGAAATACCTCTTAGGCTTTCTACATCTTTACTGCAAGTATAGAAACCCTAAATCAAGTAAAAGTATATGTTGTTTTCCAGTGCTCTTTACTGTGAGTTATCGCTCATATGATGTCCTGTTTAAAAAAAAAAAAAAGAAAAAAAAAAACATTCCTGAACAAGAAACAAGGTATCAGAATATCATCCTAATGTTGCAAGGATAGATCTTTCTTAGATGCACTTCCCTTTTAGCCATGTGAAATATGAATTCTGACACATAATTTTGCCCATTTCTAGTTTCTGGGGTCCTTAGTGACATCTCAGTCCTCCAGCAGTAATTTTTATTTCTGTTTTATGACTGGGACAGATTCCCGACATGCACTATAATCATGGCTTGTCTCTTCTCCCGCAAAAATATTTTGGAGTGGGAATACACTGATTTGCGCCTGCTGATTTATGTGTTACTTTGTTCTTTATCTGTTTGCACCTCACTAGTAAAATAACATCACGCTATCATTTCCAGAGTTCACAGGGCCCTGTCAGCACTTAGCAGTCAAAGGTCAGCCAACTTCACAACTCACGGTTAAATAGGCTGGAAAATCTCACCTAGTATTAACTCCTACACAACAAATGAAGAAAAATAGTACCTACATAGTGTAACTAATAAAATAGTATTGCTATGCAGTAAGCTAATTTTCTCATAGTGGACTGGCAATACACTCATGGTGACATAAATATCCACATGATGTCCAGGGCTGAGACTTCTTGTGTTTCTGATTACCAGTGATATATGTCTTGCTTTGTTCTTTAGATGTTTATATGTATCTAGGAGAGCCATCCTCATGCTGCTATCTTTCTTTCATCTTCTGAGCTGTTGGTGACCAGTTCGCCTTTCCCTGACATTATCTCTCTGCCTTGTAAGCCCTTCAGTACATGTTTCCTATGCTCATTTGCAAGTTCACAGGACCCCGGTAACCCTTAACATCCAAGGAGCAACAAATTTGCCTAAACTAATATAAATAAATCCATCTGATTTCCCTTAGCAAATACTCTGATTTTTGTGTAGGAGACCCACAAAGAGATGGCAAATGCTTGACTGCATTGAAGACAATATTTGTTATTAACCACAGAGGTGCTGGAATTTCTCTTCTTGGTATCTGTGAAAGTTTGTCAATGGGGTTTTACAGCAGGCCAAGTGTCTCCTTTCTGTCCCATCAATCTCATTAGATTGGAAGGATTTTAGTGTCCTGGTATTTACTTCCTAATTTTGGCAACTTCTTTAGGAAAAGCATTAATGTTGTCTTATATTTATATAAAGCCATACAGAAGAGTAATGAATGTGGCTAGTTTCACTGTAACTGCTGTGGCTAGTGCTTGACAAATACTTGACACATTTGCCTTGCCAGGGCTCTTCCTCACAGATGTTGTTACGCCTCCGCAATTTATTTCAAATGCAAAGTAATTTATATGAAAAATACTGCTGGAAGTATTTGGAATCAAATAGTTATCTTTGCTATCTAAAACATTTTTCCTCGTTGTTTAGATTGGTAAAATAATATCAAAATCAAAATGATTAAACTCATAGAGACTTTTCAGATTTTGTTTTTATTCCTCACATTTCCATACTCATCCTTTAAACTGGAAAAATTATGGAAGAGAGAGAAAAAAGGAAAAGAGTGACAAATATTCAGCTAACTAATGACACATTTTTAAGTTTTCAGTTTGTTCACAGAAGTAAAAAGCTATCAGAAAACAGACCACAGAAAATTATATGCCGTCTTCAATGAAAAGTACATCTTGATACAATATTTAAAACATTTATGGTCAAAATATTAAACATTTTTCAGTTCTTCTGAGAAGAAATTTTAATACTCATGGCTACCTGAGAACAGTCTGTTCAATATGTAGGCACTTTTAAGAGGAAACTTAGGAGAACTGTTTTGGGCTGCTCCTGAATAAGGCAGGCAGAGCGATGATCAGTGGGTTGACCAGAAGCCTGGCAGATGCAAAAGCTGACTAGCAACTTTGAAATATCAATGATCTTCAGATAACTGAAGGCACATGAATTATGGATTACTCTGATAGGCTGCACCAAGTTGCAGACAGAGCTATTCACAGTTCATGGCTCTGCATCTACATGTCTATGATAATATTCCAGGGGATAGGTCACTAAGCCATAAAAATTCACTATTTCTAGGGAATAGTATTTTTTAAAAAGGCAAGAGAAGTATTTCAAAAGCTTTCCCACACTAAAATTCGTTGACAATCCAATATTAAGTATTACAAAGAAAGCAGTTTTGGATATTCTTTTCGACAAGTCTCTCTACTGCTTAAAAATTATAGAATGAAAATCCCCACTGAAATAATACACAACCATAAAATTATATTTGATCTCTTAAATGTCTCCATTTCCAGAGCAATGCGCTTGGTTCTGAATGCCTCATTTATTTCGTAGTTCATAGTAACATGCTGGACGATGATGACCTTTCCTGTATTTTCTGTTCTGGTTGTGCTGCCAGTCCTTCCCCTCACTCTCTATTTTGCATACTTACCAACCAACAGCAATGTTTGAATTCTAAGGCTCTGGAATATTAAAGATATGCAAAAACGTAGTGAATCTGTCTCTTTGGATTTGCATGCATGGGTTGAAAAGGCCAATAAGCCAATAAGTCATTCAAAACTCCCACAGTGTGGGGAATTCATTGGTGACAAACGTCAGCGTGATATTTGAGACACATTCAGATTCTGTTATGAAACTCCCATTCCTCTAAGGACTGCTTGAGACTTTTTAGCATTGCTAATGATCTATAACCTTCATTATCTGCCCAGCCATTCCCTCTATAAAAATATTTCAGTTGTTGCCATATTCTCTTAAATGAAATTCCATACAAATACTACAAAAAAGAGCATTGGCAATCAGGCTGGCACAGCACAGTTTATCTGAAAGAGGCAGCAGCCAGCATTGTGATAATATACCCTGTGATGCCCTACATCTTCCACTGCATTTATACATTCATGCTTATTGATTACACTTACATGACATTTTCAGTGAGGTAAAGGGGTTATTTTGCCAAAAAGGCTTGGACATAGATATGTAGATACAAGAACTTCTGAGCACTGCAACTTCCTACATGTAGGAAAAATGATGATAGTGCTATACTAGGCCTGATTTCAGTAGCAAATCATGCTGTACCTTCTTGAACAGTACTTGCTTGTACTTAGTACCTGCTAATCATGTAGTATCATTAGTATTTCATGTAAACACATTTTATATTATTAGTGCTCATTCCTCATTCTCTCCAAAAAGAGCCATGTAAGTTCAAAATTTAATACTCCTTATTTGGGCTAGACATATTAATTTTGTCCTTAATGAAACTTATGCTTATGTTTCCTTTAACCAACAGGCCAAAATTTCTCATGACGAGTTTTGCACTAGTGCAACTAGTGAGTTTGGTCATAAGTTGGTGCAATCACTAACAATATGCAGTGGCCTAAACAGAGACAAGGCATGAAACAGGCACAGAATACGTAGTACATGGAACACTATGTGCAGGGAAATATTTATTTAGTTTTTTCTGTACAGTACTTTATGAGATAGTTATATCTACTGGGGCAGGTTGGTACTACAGTGACAGCAAATATATGGAACACTCTTTAAGAAGAGAGGAAAATTATCTTGAGTGTCTCAAAGGCAAAATTATATTCCAATTGCACTTGCAATACACTTTTAAAACAGGAGGAACATGTTTTATACTCATATTCACAAATATTTAAAGCTCATTGCACAGATGTTTGTTTGGCAATGAAATCATCTAAAAAATGATATTCTAACAAAAGCACTTTCTATATCTTAAACAAACCAATCAGGGAGCAAAGTCATGTCATGTGCTTTACATTGCTGGTCACTCAGGGTGAAGATTCAGTACTTACATTGATAGCTTGCAAACAACATATACAGCAGATTTATTTGCATAGCAGAAACATTAAACAGTTCTCATCTTTGAGTGAATGTATATGAATTAATCCATTCATAAACAATATCATATTCCTTAGATCATTTTTGTTCTCCAACTGACCTCTTTCCTCTGCCCTGTTTATGCAACTATGCCATTATGCAACTATGCCATTAGTTGGTGGCCAAGTGCAAATACAGTGTCTTTGGTTCCCTGAAAAACTGAGGTCTGGCTGTGGAAAGAGACTATTGTTAAAAAGTAATAACTAAAAGTAATAAGAGAAATTTTGCATAATGTGGGAGCCAGAATCATTAAACATGAGACTGTATCTAGACAATCTTGTAATGTTTGGGACAAAGGACCCTTGGTTGCCTTTGAACTGTAATCCTTAAACCCTTAGAAGCTCAGAATTTAAGAACACCCCAAGATAAGAAATAAGATAGAACCAGTTCCCCATATAACCACAGGACTATGTGACTCCCGTTGTTTCTTGTCTTGCTGTCATTTAGGACTCCATATGATGCAAACCAGCTAAGTACCTGTGTTTGTGTATGTGTTTTCTACTCTCTGTTTCTATTAAGTGAGCAGTGACAAACGATAATTTAAAATGAAAACAGGGCAGCTTCATAGGACACTAGGATTAAATCACATGCATCACTAAGTATCAGGTAATTGCTCCTCCAACAACAAGTTAGTCCATTTCCAGATCCAAGTTTATCTTCATTGCTTGCAACAAAAAATGAAGTCCCACTTGTTGCTAACATTTCTGAGACGGACTTCTATGTCTCATCCGAGTTTTATGATTTTCAGGATTCTAAGTTTGGTGACAACGATACACTTTTTCCCTATTGTTCTCTAAGGTCCTTAGACCACTTTTGTCCAAATACACAGGTGCAATTTTCATACAATTCTGGATCACCAACCTGGAAAAAGGTTTGAGAAAATAAGACTTCTGCCAGGCTTATGTGTTTCACCCCCAAATGGCTGATACTTTTTTGAAGATCACAAATACTGATGATGATTTAGCAAGCTCTTAGAAAATGGGAAAATGCAAGTATAAAGAAATCCATTACCCTGACAGTTAAAGTTAACTGAAAGTTAAAATGACAATCTCATTTGGAGAATTTGATTGTAATTTTACTTCAGTATTTTGCTTATAGGCAACACCAGATTCTGAGAGTTCAAGGTAACCAAAAAAGAAGTAGAACAACATTTGTATACATTACAAGCAAGACGAAAGATGACTTCTTAAATTATATTTGCAGAAATTTCTGGGAAATGGCTTGTAATTGTGAAAGACAAAACAACAAAGTCAACAAAAAGTGAGTGCTGAGGTCCATGATGTGGAAATGATGTTGTGCAGACTCACAAAGAGTTCATGGGATTGTACAGTGTAGCCTGAACATTAAAAGAGGGAAAGTTAGATGATTACATCAAAATTCAGTGATGAGCACAGATCACACAGATAGCTCTGATGTGATCATGAATAAGACAGACCTTAAGTCACTTATAAAAACCTGAGGGATTGTAAGGTACAATTGTCTGTACTTTAAGCATGTTCACCTGGCCTTTGAGACTACTATTAAAATAATATTGTTCTACAAGAGCACCTTGGAACTGAATATGAAATAAATAAATAAATAAATGAAATATACAAATTATATTGCATATTTTAAAATTTTAAAAGTTCTTAAGATAAACTGACAACTGAAAGAAGGGTGAGCTTTTATTTCTAAGACATTTTTTTCAAATTTTCTTTCGTTTTTTCTTCCTGAAAGGCTTCAGATGATAAAATGAACTTTTCTTAAATGAAAGTTTTTTTTCTTTTTTGGCCTATCAGATGAATGGAATCATTGTATTCCTTTTGTGGAATTGAATTAGTTTAACGCAAATATGGTAAAAATCACAACAGGCGGTCCCATATTTCAGCAAGGAAAGAAAATAAAAATGAAATAATTCACTTCCATCTACTTCACTATAAGAAAGCTATGAAAGCTCTGGATGAATAAATTTTACCACAAAAGTGTAACACTTAATATGATAAAAATATTTCAACATCCAAGAAAATTCCCAGATGGGGAAACCAAATATGTTACATATTCAACATATATATTTTAAAAATCTGTTCACTTCCAAATCATTGATTTTACATTGTCCATCTCCCAATCATAATATGAATAGAAAGGCTATAAGATTATTCATATTTCACATCTGAAAACGTTTGTTACAGTTCCAAATTCAAATACCAAATGTGGTTTGGGTACACAGTCCCAATTTTAGCCATGAGCAACTGAAAACACAGCTTCATCTGTTATAACCCCATGTCAGCCCTTTGACGTCAGATCAGGAGTATTGTGGTTCATTTTGCCAAAAGAAATGTCAGCTGTTTGCTGAAAGAGAGGAGTTGACAAAAATTATTTTGGTGGCATTAACAGCAAGGCTGTAAGTGAGCACACTTTCTGCATCCTACATTTGTTCAAAACATGGCTTTGATCCACAATAGGACAATCAAGACTTAACTGGAGTATGATTTGACATGTACACAAGGACAAAACAGATGCCTAACAACTTACATATGGTGCAGAATTCTTTTAAGAAAATCAGAGCAAGGATGTTGCTTGTAGCTTTTCAAATTTAGAAGTGTTCTAACTCAATTAGAAAAAGTTAATGCTTTAGAAATATCTTTTGATTACATTTTTTTCTGCTCTTAAAGTAAAAATAAATAGCATTTGTTCATTTGATTGTGTCTCCACTTATGATTTCAGAAGAACTAAAACCCAAGGATTATTTTTATATTCTCTAACCTATAGTAAACATGTCAAGTCTCAACACGTCACATTAAGTAGAGATTTTATTTTTATAACATTGGGAGATCATAACCCTATTTTATAGCTGGCAAACCATGTCATGAAGTAAGTTTTATAACATATATGGTCTTAAGTCAATATCCATAAACGTAACAGAGACTGAAGGCTGGTGTCTTTGACAGCAAGTTAACGATGAGTCAGCAGTGTGTCCTCGTGGACAAAAAGGCCAATGGGATCCTGGCCGGCATCAGGAGGAGTGTTGCCAGCAGGTCGAGGGAGGTGATTCTGCCCCTCTACTCAGCTCTGGTGAGGCCGCACTTG
>JAUBOD010000168.1:792709-810870 GCA_032353885.1 Nothura maculosa
GTGCCACCTGCTCTAGGTGTGCCTGCTTGAGCAGGAAGGTTGGACTAGATGATCTCTAGAGGTCCCTTCCAACCTTGTAGATTCCGTGATTCTGTGTCCTGAACCTCAGTTCTATCCACTCTGTACTAGACCAATGCTCTCCTTTGACTTTCATATACTTTACTCTTAACAATTTTACTGATATATAGGATTTTTCAAGTGCTACTGTGTAATTTTAGAGTCTGGATTTATTGGAGGAATCACGCCTCTCTGCCTGGTAACTCTGGTAGCTCCCATATTTGTTGACAAAGGAGAAATGTGACATCCCTTGTACCTGTGAATACCATAATACATGTCTTTTTTGGCAAGATCCAAACATATTTTTTTTCAAGTCTACCTTGACCATGGATATCCATTGAGATCCACTGAAATACAGAGAACCATTCTTTCTCTGATAAGATGTCCTTCTGTGTGTGCACTTTTTTTTTCCTCAGGAGATAATTATTTTAAAGGTGTTATAAATCTTAGTAATAAGCTGATAGGTCATATTCATTTCTGAAAATCACAGTGAGAAGCTCATCAGATGAAATAGAACTGTATGGAGTTATAATTAATTTGCAACAGAGTCACACATCGGAATTGAATGTTCAAGAAGGGCAAATTAGAAATGATAAGAGTGGATGAATAATGACCTTAATAACAGAAAACAGGCTTGCTAGGCCTGATTTCAATTTGGCACTATTGATCCACTGTTACCAGGAATAATCCCTTTTCCTAAATAGTTCTCACAATATACCAACTAACAATTCATTTACTCATCAAAATTTATAGCACTATTTCATTATATGTGATTTGTGCACATACATTTCACACAAATTCTTGTTTATTTAACAAAATCTCTGTGAAATGAGGATTCCCAACATATCTCTATATTGATCATTGGTTTACTACAACACAGAGCTGACCAAAGTGTGATTCATGCAGAAAATCTTGGTAAATCTCCTTTCTGCACTTAGCAATGTAGTCCCACATTATATCCATTACTACAGCTGTGGAATGGCCTTTCCCAAAGCACACATCATACTGATGCACGTCCCAGAGACTGCAGGGAGAAGTTAATTAATGATATATTTGGAAAATCAGTTCTTCAGCCTTAGATGATGTTTGCTGGCTTGCATAGGGGGTTTGAGGCTCTGTTTATAAGAAGTTAGAAGCTTTCCCATAAACAGAGCTCCATAACCTTAGTGCTCTACACTACATTTCCCATAATGTGTGAAACTATGAATGAGATGGAAAAATAAGTGGATAGGCAGGACAATAGGCTTAGGTTATATGAATATAACAATTAAAGTATATAGTTAAAATTAGTGGACTTTTTTTTTTAAATTACAGTTATTGATATTATATATTATTTATTTATGAGCCCTTTGAAATCTTTTCTCCAAAGTAATATACCATGTTAGGCTTTCTTGGAGTCATCTAATAAGATACTAAAGATCTCTGACTGGAAGCAAGAGCAAGAAAAGACTATTTTATGTTTTACACAAGGACCAAGGCTTGTTCTCTTATCAGTGTCTACTCGTAAGCAAACAGCCTCCCTATTCTTGGTAAGAATTGAACTTTTAAGGACTATTTGCCTTGTAAATCCATGTTTCTATAATTGTTTACTGGAAAAGTCATTACTCCCCTCCTTCCTCCCTCCCTCCCTCCTTCCCTCTTTCCTTCCTTCCTTGATATTATTAGTCTATTCCTCCATCATGAAATTCTTATTTTACACTACAAAGTCCATGAGAATGAAGACAAAACAGTACAAAACAAATGAACACAGTGTTAACCTTCCCATTACTCTCAATAAAGGAGTTAGATTTGAAGTATTCAGATCCAGGTGGACCATCTGGATCACCTTCTGTAGTTTATTGGTGCATTTAGCTTTTTTTCTAACGTTTTTACTGACTTCTTCTATGGCTCCATCATTGCTCCTGTGCACTTGTATTTATGATGAAGAAATGGTCTTTCATTCCCTAATATTTTTTATTTGACATTGACTGTTCAAATTAGTATATCTTACAATCAGCATTCACTAGAACCTTTGCCAAATCACTGCTCTAGTCAGATGGGAAAATTAAGACATTTCTCAGTAATCTCCCAGTCATAGATTATTGACATAGTTAAAAACTTACAGTTAGTTATAGTTTGAATCTGCCTTGTCTTGTTTTTATCTGGATCTTCCCAGGTTTTATCTCATACTCTTATTTCTGTATAATTTGTGTCACTTCTATCTCTATCTGATATTTCCTTCTTTTTCAATCATATAACACAAGCAAGTTTTAAAACTTGTAACCATGAAAAGTACATGTGACAGTGTATGGCCTACCAAATGTATGTTTATACAAGCATACATATACTGGTTCACAGAAACACATACAGGGAGAACTGTACACATGTTCTCAAATGTATTGCTAGAGGAAACAGACAGACCTTAGCAAAGGCCAACAGATCCGAAGGTTAGAGATAGAGCCAAAAGTAATGTGGCTTTCAGAAATAAACATATGCTTGATGGTGTGGATGGTCTTAAAACACATATCTTTATGACTGCAAAGTGTATGACTACAAGAATAAATTGTGCATGTGTGTGTGTGTGTGTGTGTGTGTGTGTGTGTGTGTGTGTGTGTGATATAGATATGCTATATTCCCAGGAATCTCTTTTTTTTTGAAGTCACCTACCTTTATGTGCAGTTTCATGTTGGTTGAGATTAAGGTGTTTTGTTATTTTGGAGACAACAAGAAGAAAGTTGAATAATGTGGAAAATGTAGGACATACTTTCCTAAAGTCTCCTTCATTTTTAAAGCTAGAGAGAGAAATATAAGAAATAGGAGTCTCAAAACACAGCTGAAAGACTTGAAAGTTGAATTCAGCCACCAGTGAATTGCACTCCCACACATGTACAGCTCCAGACAATAGGCTGATTCAAGACAATGAATGCACAAGAAAAAACGAGACCATTCTTCCTTGTCTCTCTGCAATGCTAATTTTTGCCTCAACTTGAATGCCTGCAAAACAGATCCAGTGTTGAAATCCTTTCTTGTTAGTTGATAACATCAATTATACTATGATATCACTTTGACTTCATCTTGACTTTGAGCATAAACTTTTCCCAAAGAAACATCTACAAAATTTATCTGTTGTGTGAATTGTTGTGCTTGAATGTATCAAGAGAAAACCTGCTGAGGGATGAGAAATAGAAGTGCTTAATAATAATGCTATTATCTTATATTACCAATATTTAAAAGCTATACTATAAAGAATGAATGTAACAAGAAGCTAGCTTCATAAAGAGATCCTAAAGCCCTTTTTCTTTTCTTTTCTTTTTTTTTTTTTTGTAGAGGAAAAAGGAGTTCTCTGTTAGTTTATTACTTTTAAAGGCAGTTAATCTTTCATACGTAGTAATCAGGACCAGACAGTGACACACTGTCAGTTACAAGCAGAAGCCAGGTTTCCCCATGAAGTCTGAACTTCAGCTAGCATCTTCTGGCAGGTGATAACCAACTTAATAGTGGCAATTAAGCTATATATATTCTTTCAGTGTACCTGGCAGATGGCTACCTAAAGCTTTTCTTCCTTCTTTGAGAGCCAGGTGCTCAGAATGGGATTACTTTTTCCCTCATTCAAACACGGAAGACTTTGCCCATGCCAACCATTTGGGTTCCTTCTACCAGCAGTGGAGAGTGATAGGCACCTGTAAAGGATGATTCATCTCCAAAATAGGTGTAGAAAGATTTGTCCTTCGGAGATTTCAGTCTCATCCTACTAAATAGTAAGGGAGATTTCACTGTAGCTAGATGAAAGGACTCCCAGGCATACAGACCTAATAATTGGACTCTCTGCATATTATAAGGTGGCACTTACATTGTCTTGGCTCTCACAAGTCTCAGTTAACAGCTCACCTGTGAGGCTCATACGAACATGGAAACTCCAGCATTGCCAAGTATATATTAGAAGATCACATCAGATATGTGCAGTCTTGGTGTTCACAAACTTACATAATCCTAACTAGGCAGAATATCCCTAATTACCTTTGGGAATTTTAACCTATCATTATTTGTTGGTCTTCTTGGCTTAAAGCCTGCAACACCTTTCAAGTAAACAAAGGTTGGATCCAGGCCGATGACTAGCCTGCTCTTTAGTTTTTCATTTTAATTTTCTTTATTTTTTTCATTTCATGGGCACAATTTAGCTAGAGGCAAATATTCAAAAATTACAAAAGTGATAATGCTGTCAAAATATATATATATAATATATATACTACATAGTAATATACTTATGTATATATATATTCTGCACTCTAAGGTCTGTGCATACTTACCAATTATAATTTTTGAGATTTCTAGTGGGATCAAATTCCATAATTACTTAAAATAATAATGCAGGAATACCATTTTAGCCTACATGATGAGAAATGCTAGAGTGTTCGCAGAAAGTTAATATTGAGTGAATGATAAAAAAGCAAATGAAAATCAGCCACAAATTGATGAGCTGTTCCCCCCACCAACTCAGAGAACAGATCCACCAGATGGTCTCTTTATAAATATTTCGGAAGTAAAGTGACTTCTGGAAGGGATTGGAGTCTGAGATATGCACAGTTATCAGCATTTTAGAAGATCCAATTTGAAACATCTGCCAACTCTTGAGTCAGGCTGAAACAAAAACCAGTCCTTATTTAGGAAGACTATATGTTCAGAACTTTATATTCTCTTTTCTCTTCTGCAGGCATAGTGGAAGAGGAGGAAGTTACACAAGCTTTCTACATCCACCTTTCCCAGGTCCAATATTTAAAGCTTTACAGTGAGGAAAATCAAGATGACAGATGTAAAAAGAAAGACAGTAAATTGCTGACACACTCCTTTTCTAACATGCTTTGAAGTGCTAAAGAATTCAGACCAAATCTCAACCATGAACGCTTTGTAAGAGGTAAACTGCAATTTACCAGGAGAGCAGGAGGTAACACAGACATTTTTAAGGAATCAAAAGTTATAGGATTTGGGACAAAACAAAAGAAAACAAACAAAACAAAAGAAAAAAAAGGAGAAACAGTAAATGATTTTGACCTCTGCAACACTGTTTTTGGTTATAGTGTTATCAGTATGCAGTTACAATCCCTACAACTTGCACTTCTTCTAACCTTCCAGACAGACTATAAATATTTAACAGTGCTTGCAAGTTGATTTACATAGTACTTACTGGATAAATAATACCTCACTTCTGAAAAATGTATGCATGCATATAGTGCAGTGTAAATAATTAATCAAATATAATAACAACAAAATAGTAACAGAGAAACAATCAGCTTTCATGATTAGCTGGGATTTTTTAAAAACACTTGTTTTTTCTTTGCTTCTTCTTCCTTCCTTATTGAATTTGTTATTGATATTATTGTAACATAAATTTCAACCAGAATGATATTTTTATGCAATAATTTTTATACTATAGGTAGAAATCACATCCATTAATCATATTTGCTGAGATTTCTTTTATGAAACTGAATGATTACTTTGAGACTTGAGGCTTCAACTTTGCAATAGGTTTGTCAGGTAGAAACATAAACATTAGCTCTTTCTGAAATGGTGCTGAAGCTAATGCAGATCTTGGCCAATTCATGGTTTTATCCAATTTAATTCAATTAGTGGAGCTGAATTAGACTGCTTGCAAATTCTCTAGAGGGGTGATCATGCTCTAATTAACGCAGAATCAATTATTTACTTTATCATGTTATACTAATGTGTGAACTCATCTTCAGAAAGGTTTGAAAAAAAGATTTGAAAAGGGGGTCAATCCACATCCTAGGAGCTATTGACTCTCTCTCCCAATGTGGGTAGTATCATAGAAATATCTCACCCATGTTTGACTATAATGTTCACAAAGTTCTTCTCTAAAAGACTAATGAATGGAGGCTTATATCACAATGTGAGCTGAAGATCACAGTTCAATCTGAAAAGTATATATATTCATAGACTAGAGAAGAGTTGGATAGCCACAAAAGGAAAATAGAATATTCCTGTATCAACAGTGAAATACAGTCATTAAAGGTCTGATATAGTCAGGATAACAGCCCATCTGAAATGTCTTCCCAATGATCTTCTAGATAGACAGGAAAGATGACTGAAGGATATCACACATTGAAGAACGAACATAGTAAAAATAAAAGAAGTTTAGAAAGTGTTTGGAAGAGAGTAAGCAATATTATTACACAAGGAAGAGCACATTTTAGGGATGTCATACAGATGCTGCTAGAATTCCCTACAACACAGAATTCAAGGGAATTGCAATACAAATCTGAAAGGGAACTGCATGTGACTTTGTCAACAAACATGAATATGTCCTTTTTTTTAGCTTATATTATGGATAACACCTATTATCCATATATCCATATCCTGTTATGGATATCCTGAAGTCTGATTCACAAAACTTGATAAAATTTGCTAAAGATCTGCTAGTGAGCAGATGGATATTCTCATGTAAAAATCCAACTTAGTTTCTGCCTTTTCTGGTTCAGCCCAGGGAATTAACTTACATCAAAGCTGTGTTGCATAGCCTCCTTTTGATGAGGTGCTTCAAATCCTGTGCAATTTTTCAGCCGTTCTTCAGCCACCATAATTTGTGTTCATTTTTCTTCTTCTTTCATGGAAAATATTCAAAGCCTAATCTTTGTTCAGGTTCAAAACTTGGTTCTAATTTTAGAAATTACATGAGATTTTATTTGTATGCCTGATATATTTTTTTTTCCATTTGGTTTTTAATAGCGCACAGCTAAAAATGACCATGCGAAAGTCAGAATTGCACAGTTACCTAACCTGGAAAGCAATATCTTACAGAACAAGACAGGCAGCTATTTCCTATGGTTCATGGTTCTCTACAGTTCTCCCATTTCAATTCATGTCCCTCTGGAATTCTTCTGAGTAGTCTATCTGTCCTTTAAAGAATACCCTGTGAGAGCTGATGAAACTATATCTTCTTCACATTAAACAAGAGGGGAAGAGACGCTGAAGAAACTGTGATTTAGATCCATCATTCAGTTGAAACTACCCTTTCTTTAGAAGCTGCTATGGCCACAGCTGAGATCTCTAATATCTCTCTAAAGAAAAATATATACATTCACGGGACAATCAATCAGCTGCGTCAGTAAAATTCCAGAGAGAAACTGGAATGTGGACTGGTATTTGATAAGTATTTCAGAGAAATAATCCAAATAGTCCTATCCGTGCTGATATTAAATAGTGGTAGGTAAAATCCTAAGTCCTAAAAATCAACCATCTGAACCAGTAAACAGCTAGAACCATCACTATTTTGGCCTGGGTCAACTAGCTATCTTCTGGACATGTTTGCAAAAGAATTCAAGACCATGGCTTCAGGATTAGAAAGTAAATACATCTATGTATAATCTTCTAGCGCAGGTACAATCAGCAAGCACATCCTGAAATGCACTGTTTTTTTACAGGGTTATATGGCCAACTAAGAAATAGTTGGGTCATATTTTCAAGACTACCTTATTTTTTTTTATTTCTTTACTTTTTTTTTTTTTAAATGAAAGAATACTCTGGATTTTACTGCTGAAGCACAGACATATCGACATATGTTCATCACTTCATTGCTACAGTTTGACCTTCTTCACTTTTTCATTTTCTTATTTTTCTGTTTTCTTATTGTCTTATTTTCTTAAAAACAAATAAATAGATAAATAAAAAAAGAGAGAGCAGACATTCCCAAAGGTCAATAGACTTCTCGCCCAGATCCCAGTTTTGCATGTGGGATTTCTCCCCATGACATAGCTTGCCATTTTGGTTAGGGCTAACAAATAAAACCTTGTGATTATTACTTCTAATATCTATCAGTAGAAAGAAAGAAAGAAAATACATTTACAGCTAACTGTTAAAAGGAAGTGTTTTGAATACGATCCCATTACGCTCTCTTACAGCAATACTTGTATTCTACTAGAAAGTGGAATGTAATAATTTAAAAAAGCAAAAATAATTATATTACCAATGGTCAGACAGGTTGAATTTTACTACTTTTAAGAAGAAAATTTTAAGGATACAGATACAATCCAAAGTCATCCTATTTATATTTGAGCTTTTTTCAAAATCTTTTCCTTATTTTCACCATTTTTTGGTGAAAGAATATATAGCAACCACATTGTTGCTATACAAAAGATCTAAATAATAAATAAGGAAACTAAGCAATAGTTGTAACTATGTTTGCACATAGTACTGTAATATGAACAAAGTGATGACAGCTGGAAAAATGTGTTTCCATTGTTTTGTTTTTCATCTCTAGTGACATGGTACTTTCACTCTTTAAAAAGCAGAGATCTCAGACACAGACAACTGTTCTTAAGGGATATCTCCCTTACAACCAGTGTTTTAAAGTTTTTTTCTTTCATTTTATTGTGAAATTTTCTCACACACTAAGGGATATTATATGCTTTAATTATTTTTTAAAAATATGAAATTATTAATGTTTAAATGCTACTCTGAAGCATTCCTATCGCGCTAAAAGCCTTAGTATAGACACCCCACTCAGTCTTTGAGACATAAAACTGAGAGTCTCATAGTGAATTTTTTAGAGAGAAATGTTTAAGGCCAATAGACACACAGACTTTGTGGTGTCTTCTCAACCATACCAGTCTGTCTTAATAAAGTGTTATCAATAAAAGATGTGCATCTTGTGTTTAATCTAAATTGAGCTCTCCTGACTAGCACAAACTTCCTCCCTGTGCTTCCTGCGTAAAACATTAACATTTCTTAACTGAGAACAATTTTTGCCCCATTTTCAACAGAGCTGAGATTTGAATCACTCATTTGTACCTTTTAATTCCTCCTTTTAAAAAAAGTAAAAGAAAATTATGAAAAAGGAGAGCCAATCTGCTTTCTTAGCAATGCATGTGAGCTTCTCCTCTCTGCACAGGAGAGGGTTATTGCAGGACAGTGAACAGAGCCAATGGGGAAGGTTCCAGTGTGGTTTTGTAAGAGGTCTCCTAAGAATGGCAAACGAGCTCTGGACTGAATTTCATAATATTTCAAATGGGTTGTGCTGCAGTTCCCAATGGGAGAGATCTCAGTTACAAGGTCACACTGCAGAGCCGAGCCACCGAAAATGGTGCCAAGCTCCATTGCTCCCTGCTAATCTTTAGACTCCAGAACGGAGCAAAATTGGGTCTGATGCTCCAAAAAACATGATCTAGTACAAGCTTTTAATGCATTAAAATATCCTTAGTGAAATGCTTCTTTTCAGCTAATTTAAATTCAACTAGTTGTATTCAATTCAGCTAGTTATAATTTCAGCTGAGTATTGGAGTTTAAAAAAAAAAAATACTTGCTATAGGAGAACAAAGACAATTCAGAAAAAAAGATGTATATATTTAGCCCTGGTAAATAAACCAATTACTGGGCTTTCAGTCACTAATCTGTTTAACTACACTTTTCTATTTTATTTGCATGGATCAGCTCTGGGGAATTACCAAACAAAGGCAGAAAGAGGAAAATGTTATTTCACAGAGTGCCTTGTGATGAACCTAATAAATCCAGCCCTGGAGCTTGATTGTTCACTGATGACAACAGACCATACCTTCTATGTCATGACCCCTAGTGGGCTCGGGGGCGTGACTCTCAAAGGGTTAATCTTTCCCACCTGTTGTTGACCGCAGCACGAGTTTCCCCGGCAGGTCTCCAACAAGGAGAATGTGGCCTCTGACCCCACTGCAGGAATGGGACTCCTTGCAGGAGAAGCACTCTCCACTAACAAGCACTGTAACTCGACTCATTAACCTTAACCGTCCAGCAGTCAAACCTAGCTCTAAAGCAAGCTGTGAAGATCCAGCAAGTTGTGAATTTGAAAGTTAGGGGGTAGAGGTGAGATACATCGAATGAAAGCACATCTTCAGTCGACTCTGTGATGTTTACCATAAACTATATACACTGTGTTGGCGTTTTCTGTTTTTCTGTTATAATATTAGAATCAATACAAGCTGAAGCTAACTAAAATAATTACTAGAAAAGTCAAGCATGTTGAAATTGAGACACATTTTCAGCTAAAATGAAGCAGTTTAAAGTGAAAGCCCTTGTTCTGCCATACAGCTGTTCTGGTCTATTAGATATGAGTTAAATGCAAAGGCATAAGAATATTTTCCATTAAGTCAGTCTTTGTAGATTAAGAGCTGAACATCTTCTGGAGGTTCTAAACATTACACTGTATTCTTTGTAGATTAAGAGCTGAACATCTTCTGGAGGTTCTAAACATTACACTGTATTTATGGGGTCTTTTGTTTGTTTGTTTTTGTTTGTTTGATGTTCCTGTGACTAGTTTGGTGTCTGAGTCCAGCTAGCATTGGAAGGAGGTTCCTGAAACACAAAATATTTTACCTGCAGAGCAATCAATGCAGAGGCATCTCTGACATTTGCAGGTATCTGCAGATATCCTTTGCCACTCTGCTACCTGTCTCGGTTGCGTGTTTGAGCTGGTCACTTCCTGTGAAGAAGATCTTTGTAAGTTTTCTGGTTGGTCACGTGATCACTGGGATCACTGGGGAAATAATCCTGTAGGCACAGGAGGCACAGGAGCCTTCGCTGGTCAGATATGGGCCTACTCTCTACAGTGAGAAGCATCTAATTGCCCCTTCTCAAGCATGTTTGATGCATGAATCTTTTTTCCAAGGCTTGGTTGCAAACTGGAAAAAAGAGCAATAATATCACAGGAAAATATATGCCCTACACAAAATGCGTACAATTTTGTTATGTTTAAATCTTATCATACTATATCACTACTAAGAAACAATTATTTGATGGTCAACACTCTCTCTACATATGTTCAAACATTTACTAATAGGGACTTGAACATCAATCTGTTGCAGCTCATCATACTGATCAAGCCAGAGAATTTCAGTCCAGAAATTCCCTTCCTCTGCAGTCTCAAAGCAGGAAGATATCTGAATTCAATGAATGCTGTAGCCTAGCATATATTATTCTATCAATTATAGCAAAGTGAAGGCAGAGACAAATATAATTCCTAATCTAGAACCTCCTTCAATTCTTTTTTTCCTCTTCTCCTTCAGTCATTGCATCTATGCACAAATAAAATCATAGATCTCAGAGGATAATTAGAAATTACTTTCTAACTGCAATAAGTAGTAATAAGTATAACTGCAATAACTGTAATAAGTATACGAACTACTGGAGTCTTGTCATTCTTTGCCCAGGCCTGGTCCTATGTTTGCTTTCCTATATGCATTGAACTGACATGGATGCTGAGAGCTTGTGTTCTTACATAGACAACCAGTCTTTCTCCAAGAGGAGCTTGCTACTGAATTTGATGGAAGCAAGACCAGGAATCAGTGACAGAAGAATATGGACACTGAGAATCAAGAAAGAAATTTTCACCAATAGCATTTGACTAATTTGGTAGAATTTCTTTGTAACTGTATAATTTGTTCTGAATAGTATTCTTTCAATCTGGCTTTTGATCCAGTCTTTCAAAGAGAAAAAATAGACCATCTACATTTTTCATTTTGCATTTTTCTAGTATCTGAGACACCCAAATTTAAAGCTGGTCATTCAAAAATAACACATTAGAAATAAGTTATTTGGGGAGAATAATAATTATTGTTTATTTTATAAAAGAATATGGCTTTCTATGATAAATTTACCAAAACATTCCTTTAGTTTCTGAAAATCAATTGTTAGAATGTAGAAACTAGCTCACTGAATAGAAACATTCAAAATATTTCTCACTTCAAATAGCACTCCACATCAGTTGGGTGCCTCATAAATCCTGCACACATTTTCTAGAAGAAATCAAGTGGCCATGTTTTCCATATGTCTAAAGCTTTAAGAAACAGAGAAAGCTTTCTTTCTGGTGAGCACAGCCAAGTTGGACTTTACTTCTGCAGGCTGGTCATCAACTGTCAATCCCTCTGTAAGCTGAGCTGGTATTCAATAGAAGATTGGTCACCTATGAAATATTTGGAGCCCCAGGTGACTTCCTGAAAAGCAAATGAAGAAGCAATTGGGGCTTATGTCATCCTGTGTGACTTCTAGGCATTCATCACCAATGGACCATGCAAGTGGGTTAAGGCTGCAGTTTACTTAAACTCACCTCAGAACAAACACTGGAGAGGGCATGAGTTCTGCCTTCTCTCTCCTTCCCATCAAGGGGAGGGAAGGCAGAATAATGCCTGGAGGATTTGCTTTAGTTCTGCTAAATCCTCAATACTCTGCAGGGTACCTACTCTGAGGACTGGAATTGTGGTGCACTGTTAGAGGCAGGACGAAAGAAGTCAGGTTTTTAAATGATAAGCATTTGTGCTTTTGCTATAGGAGGGCTGTAATCTAATGGAAAGCATTAAGAATCATAGGGAAGACAAGAGGTTTGCTTGCTTTATAGAGAAGAAATGGTACCTTACTTTCACTTTAAATATGCTATTTAAAAAAAAAGAAATATTTCACATTCATATAGATTTAGCTATATAGATTAGCATAGATTTAGCTATTCATGCAAATCTACATGCAAATTACAGCTTTCTCATGTACACCACAATGATTTCAGAAAGTCTAGCTAAGACATGAAATACAATTTCAGAGATTCCTAAGCACCAGTGCAAATATAAAAACAATATAGCTCTGTAGGTATAACAATGGGTAGCCTTACTCAGTTTTTGTGTAATGTAGTATGAGTACAACTACACTGCTTCCAGATTGTAGATGTTTCATAGGAGGACGGATTGTCCATGCTTTGGATGTCTCTGTGCTTTGTCACTTATAAATTTGCCCATGTAGAGTGTTTTTTGATAACCTCTGAACCCACCATATATTATGCACACCAAATGCTGTAAAATGGGATTTTTAGAGCAGTTTTAATGGATTAAGGATTTTTAACAGGATTCTGATTAGACCTTTTGTAAAGCAAATTTCTGTTAGATTGTTTAAACTCTTTCATATTGATTAGTGACAAAGGATTTCTGACATCTATTGCATACAGGAAAGAAATGACATTTTCAGTTTTTGCAAACACAGGACATTTAGTTCATGAAAACAAGGCATTTTTGTGCCGTTTACATAACTGAATTTTCAGGTATGATTTGGAAATGTAGGGAATTCTGTGTTTTAAAAAGAAGAAAGCAATAGAAAAACATTTCTGTCTACCTCCCCAAGCCTTGTAAATCCTTCACATCTCCAATCCTTTACATTCTAAGCATTTACATTCTCACCTGAAACATTTATTTCAAAGAATATTTAAATACATGCTTATAAAGGATTCTCTCTCATGCTCACACAGACTTAAAGACACCGACTCCCTGCATCTTACCTCAGATTTTTAGGAAACATGGCTTAGCCTGGGAGAAGGTATGAAAGGTATGAAAGATGTGGATCACTTCTTAGCCTCACAGTGTGATTTGTGGATAATTAGCAGTATGGTATGAAAAGGCAGAAATTTCTCTCTGGAGATTTCTAGATCATCTAGTTTTAAGGTAGATAAACCTCTTTTCAGTCCAATGCCTTTGAAATGTTATGAGAGCAAAAAGTATGTATGTGATGTGAAAAAAAATAAAGTGGTAAATTAAATGAACCTGTTTACTTGGCAAGTCTACTATATAGAAAAATGGGTATTTAATTATGATGATATCTAATTAATTAATTTTTTTAATTACCTAAATTGAAACTTCCATGTTTCCTCAAAAGAAAACCTTAGGAATTGTAATTGAGATCCATTACATCTCATGTCAGCCCTATGATATACTCTAATTCCATATAATTTCATACTTTTCAGGAAATAAACAGAATTCACTGCAAATCTCTGCTGTAGCTTTTTTTTTTACTTACCCAATAATAATCTTCTACAGTATATTTTATATATTCCTGTTGCTGATACAATGCCCTTCATTTTTGTTCTTTATTCTTTATTACATCATTTAAATAATGAAAAATGTATTAAATAAGTTTAGAGAGCTAAAATAAGAGCTTAAATGAGAGCTATTTCTTGAACTATGTTGCAGTTGCACTCTTTTTATGATCTTCCAGTTCTGAGCCTGTCTCAATGTCATTTTGCTCCTCCAGCAACCTAGCTCAGTGCCTTTTCAAGATTACAGATTTCATGTAACTTGTAGGCTATAGCTCTTGTCCTCTGTTTTCAGCAGCCAGCAGCCAATATTTGTACAGAATGACAAGGACACAAGATGAATCTTTCATCATTTTAATCTTGTGCTCTGTTTTATCCCTTATGGCTCTGAACAAGAACATCGTATCAATAATTGCTCGTATAATTTTTCTGCTCTGAATTGTCAGTTAATCTCATAAAAACAGAATGTACCTAGATGCTGTCACCTTTCCTCCTCATTCTAACTAATCTTTACCAGCACATAGTGTGCTTTGAAGAGAAAGACATATCAAAAGCTGGCATAAAAGGTGCTTCAAAACACTCTGAGCTATAGAAACCTATAACACATTTTGCTGTGGAGAATCGAGCATTGTGGGCTGTATCAAATGTGCGTCAGAGTTTCATCCTCTGAATGGCCTGGCAGGACTCCTAATGACATCTGTTACCTACCAAGCTTCTCGGTAAACTGATTTGAGTTGTTCATTGCCTGACATAATGAGTTCTGTGTCTTGGCTGATGTCACAAAATTTATTGTGATACTAATAACAAAAATAGATCAGGTTTATCATTGCTTGGGTGAAAAGATAGGAATATTAAATATTAAGATGACATTGGGCATGGGTGTAACATGAATGGGTGAGGCAGGAAGACCTGAGGGACTGAATGGCCCATGTTCAGGAGTATTCAAACCCTGCACTGTTCAGTACTAATGTAAGAGGATATAGAACATTTATGTACTTTCCTCCTGTTATGCAGTCTAATGTATTTCACTACACTTAATTTTCTCAGTCTAAAGCCTACTGTCCACTCCTAAAAATCCTCAAATTATTTCAACTCCCTTGCCTGAATTACATCCCGGTGGTTCCAGCTTTCTCAAGCTGTCCAGTTGCTTTGGCTCACGACTATTACTAGTGTTTTGTTACCAGTAATATTTTTCAGGGATGTATTTACGGTTACACTCAGAATCTATACATAGGGCATTTGCAACACAATCCTGGTTCTCATTTGTGTGTTCTACCTCTGGATGTTAATTCCTCAATAATTTATCCATCCTCAAATGGAAGCTTTCAGCTCATGCTAATATCCTGCTTTTTTTGATTTCTTGTCTTGGAAAAGCCTTTCTAAGTGCTATCAGCTTTCCTCCTTGTATGCGTTGTCCTTGGAAACAAGCAAACAAACACAGAAAAAATACTAACAAAGTTATTTTTACCTGTATATGCATAGTATATACATACATATACTTTATATCATTATTTTATTATTACTGTTCCTCTCGTTAACATAATTAGATCTTGCCCATTCAACCATCTCCTAATAAATTCTTCATTAATATATTCACTAATACTTCTTTAAAGACACTCTTAGATATCTGGTCTCAGATTGCTAAAGTATTAGACAATAGTAATAGTGATTATTATAGCTCAGGGTTTAACAGTAATCATTGCTTCTGTAAAAGTCCAAAATTCATGGACTCTTGTCACAGCCCAAGTGGTGGCAATCTCTTTCTTACCTTAAGCCTATCAGCAAATATATTGCTGATCTTGTATACTTCTCTTTCAAGTGTACTTTATGCAGCAATCTAGGTTTTTCTCTGGGGCCTCTTTTTCAGCTTTTGTCTTGTAATTGTCTAGAAGCCTAGATTGATGTGGTTTGGTTCTTTATGTGTGGATACTTACTCCATTTTTTTTTCTTTTCTAAATATGCTAATTTTCTTTCACTGTTCATGTATTTTCTGTTACCTGTTTTTGTTTTCACTTGATTTGTCTCTGGATTTAGTATTTTTGTTCCTTTTTCCTTCTATCTTCAGAGCTTCTGCTTAGCTGAACAAAACTCAATAAAGTTAGAAATGAATCAGGCCTTCAAGTCCAGCATGTTTGAATGCATAGATAAGTATGCAAAACAAGTTTTCTACCCTTAAGAAAAAATCCCTTCTACTAAAACAATCAGGCACAAAGCTGCTAAAACTAAGCATTTTAAACATGTAGATTTATCACTTGATTTTCTCCCTTTCTCTATGGATTTCTCATCTCTCAGGATTCCCTTTATGAGTTTGAACTTGCTATGCCATAAGTAGAAATGGATTCTTTTGAAAGAATAGTAAAGCTGCCAACATTCTGCACTTATGATGTTAGATTAGACAAAAAATAGAAATTCAAAATTTCAAGTAAAAGAAGGGAAATAAATAGGTGTGTCTCTAAACGTATTTACTTAGAATAGCTACTTTAATGTTTCTTGGGAATTGTAACTGGAACATTTCATTCCTTCGAGGTCCAAAAAAATCCATATACCAAGTGGGGCTTTTATCTTCACCAGTAAAACTGCATTTGAAGAGGCACCTAGTACATTTATTAATATTGCTCTGATCCAGAATACAGCTTATTTCAACCTTTTAATATTTCAGAAAGTTTTCTGTAGGATAATTTAACTTCTGAGTAGTTTGTCAGTCACTGTCTTATTATGAAGAAAACTTCCATTTGCAATCTCAATTCTCAAGGTAAGTCTGATGCATCAAAATCACTGATGGAGTAAGATCCATGGAGACCATCCACAGATAGGCAAAAAAATTTACTAACAACATCACAGGCTTCACCAGCTTTCAGGAATATATATTTTTCCTCTTATCTCTGTTTTTTTTGCTAAAAAACACAGATAAGCTCTGCACAACTGCCTACTGAAAAACATTGTAAATGAAATCACATTGGGAAGAGAAGCACAGAGAGATAAAAAGTCAAATTTATTCATAGTTTGGTGTGACAGAAAAAGAAATACATGTCATCTAGGGTAAAATACAATGAAGTAGTATCAGAATGTTGAAAAAAATATTGACCATGTTTACACATACACAGAAGAAAAACTCCAAAGCAAATATGACTTAAAATTCTTACAAAGGAATAAATTAATTGAAGAAACTTTGGGTTATTTATGGCAAAAAGTAGTTCATTCTAGTAATTTGAAATACTTTTCAGCTACAGAATGACTAATGTAGCAAGGTCCAATAAAGTAGCACACATCTGGGAATTTCTGCAACAAAGCTGCCGATATAGTTCAAAGAAGTGAAGACAGATTTTGTAAATACAGTGCATACTTTTGCTTCTTAGGTATGAAATGCCTCAGCTCTCTGTGGCAGTTCAAATCATTCTGATGGAAGAAAAAAAAAAAAAACAAAAAAAGAAAAGAAGTCCTGCTGACCTCTATCTGTTTCTCAGATTATAATAATGACTTTGCAAGTCATATGAACTAAATCTACTTCTGTTGTCCAGCCTAGTTGATATTTGTTAAGGCTGCAGGTTAGGATTGATCCCATCTCCTTTGCTTGTGTGAGCAACTCTAGTTTCTCTAAGAACTTTTATTGATATATTGTAAATAGGACTTCTAAAACAAAAAACTAGAGCGGAGTAAGAAGACTAAGGTGTTTACATGGAAAGGAAGAATTAAAAACATCCTCAGTGGTAGGTCTATGTGGTTTTCTGTGTTCTTTGCAATGGTAACGAAAGTATAAATACATTATTTTCTTAACAGTTTGTTTGTTTGCCTCATATCACACAAAAAAGAGAGTTACAGAAATAGATTGGATGATAGAACGAAATGATAGAACAGATGATAGAACCAAACCAGTCCTTATATGAATTTCAGCTTAGTGTTTCTACAAACATTTTCATAATGTCTTACCATGTGCTACTGTAGTATAAATTACTCTTTGCTCTTCAATCATAGTATTACATTCCTAAAACTGAGGCTGAGATGAGGATGATTGAGAAAATAAGATTAAGTACTAAAGGAGAAGATTTTTTCTTTTTAATGAAATTCAATATTTAAAGGTTTTTTGCTCATGGATAATGAAAACAAAAGCAGATTTCTTACATTTTTGAGGTATAAAAATGAAATTTTAAATAATTCTAGAGATCATCTGGTCCAACCTTCCCGCTCAAGCAGGCACACCTAGAGCAGGTGGCACAGGGTGGCACCCAGGTGGGTTTTGAAGACCTCCAGAGAAGGAGACTCCACAACCTCCCTGGGCAGCCTGTTCCACTGCTCTGTCACC
>JAUBOD010000168.1:822344-863211 GCA_032353885.1 Nothura maculosa
TGAGGAGGATGGGGTTGGCCTCTATTCACTAGTGGACAGTGATAGGACTAGAGGAAATGGCTTCAAACTGAAGCATCAGAAGTTCCACAGAAACTTCAGGAAGCATTTCTTGACAGTGAGGGTGACAGAGCCTTGGAACAGGCTTCCCAGAGAGGTTGTGGAGTCTCCTTCTTTGGAGATCTTTAAAACCCGCTTGGATGCAGCCCTGACCCATGTGCTCTGGGTGACCCTGTGTGTGCAGAGGAGTTGGACTAGATGACCTGTAAGATCCCTTCCAACCTTACACATTCTATGATTCTATGAATCTCTAGATGATCTTTAGAGATTCCTTCCAACCTTAACCATTCTGTGAATCATGGTTGCCTGTAACATTACTAAATACTGTCCAGATTTTCTTTCACTCTTAGCCTTAAGCCTACTTTGATGCTCTGCTGTGATCAGCCTTGCAAGGAAATCATTACAGGTCAGAGTCTGCAGGAAGAAATTACTTGTCCAGGCACATGTGAAACTTCTAGAAGTCATCATCTGATAAAGGATGACAGAAGAGAGCTGAGTATGTAAGTCATCTTCACTAGACACTTTTCAACGTTTCAGACAAAATCAAGAGTGCATTATATCTAGATGTAAAGAAGGTAGAGACTCTCACATGCTTTCATGACGTGAGTGTGTTGTATCACATGCATTCATTCTCAAGACCTTCAAGGGGATAGATCTGGCACTAGAATGATAGCCATGGATAAAATACATGAGACTGCTTTTATAATACATTTCCTTTCCTTTTATGTAGTATAACAGTGACTAATCAACAAGACAAAAAAATGATGGCATTACCAGTACAAAGGTATATTTCAGAGTGTCTGAGCTTTTCTTCCAAGGATTGCCTTGACTGGTAGGTGCTGCTATGTTGGGGACCCAGGCAAGGGGAGTGTCCTTGACTGTCCTTGACCGGGATGAAGCAGTCCAGTCGAGGCAAGTCCCTGCCTCGTGCACTGGAAAGTCTCTGTGGGTATTACAGCCACCTAGCAACCAGCTTAGCGACCAATAAGAGTAGGCCACGTCTTGCACTCCGCCAATCTCTGATGTTCTGCCAAACTGTTGCTGTTCAAATGTTGCTATTCAAGGACTATATAAATGTAACAGAACAAAGAACAAATGAAGTCAGTGTCTAACCTCCCTTAGTGTTGGTTCTGATATTCCTGGCCCGCTTCAAGCTGCAACATTGCTATTCATTATAAATCATGTAGGGATACTTAAGTTCCTTCTTTCTTTAGGGGCGTAACTATATATGAATAACTTGTTTTCTCTGGGCAGTTCAATTTTTATATTTTTGATATGTTTTCCTTTTCAGAAATAAATTTTCATAGTATTTTATAACTGTAAATTCACTAAAGAATTCTTAGTGTAAAATGTTGCTTTTCTGTCTGACATTCTGTAACATTTTGATGTAATTACTACTAGTAATTGCTAGTAACTACTACTACTAACTTTTCACTGTAGAATCAAATTGAGTGGAAACAAGGAATTTCATTCACCTGTCTTATTTTACAGTGTGTAATTTCAGGAGTTGCAAGATTTGCATGTATATTGAACTAAAGAAGCTGTGCAATGCTGTTGCATTGTCAACTTGTCCTGAGTTACGGTAGCCCAGTAGTTTTTGAAACCGTGCTGTAAAACAGATCACTGAAAAAAAATCACAGTGTAAAGGAATTGCTTTTTTTTTCTAAAAAAAAAAAAAAAAGTGTTTATACTTAACATGGATAATATCAATAGTCCAGCTATTCTCCAGTCTTGCAAATTGAGGGAAAATAAATGTTGGTACAGATGATGTCTAAGTATGGATTGAAGAGGAACTTCTTAAACCAGGCTTTTTTTTTCTCACTGTCAAAAAAATGTGGTTTGTGAAAGTATTCCAGGAGATAGGAGTCTCTTTCTTAGGTTTCCACATTTTTCAGTGGACAGTGATTGGCACTTACCAATGATTCAGAGCACAAGTCAAATTTGTTTACCTTCTATAGGAAACTTTTTCTGTTTCGTGATGTTTACGAAGAACGAGACGCTATCAAATCACTTATCAGGGGCATGAATATTATATCTAAATTTTAGGCTTCTAATGAATCAGTTATTTCAAGGGAGATATGTACATTCTTCATACAGTCAATACAGAAAGTCAACCAGCAAGCGTGGCCTATGTTCAGAGAGACTGGAGGCCACCAAACATATCTCTTTCCATTGGTTAGAGAAATCAGATATTTACTTCAAGGTCCTTCATTTTTGAGGCACCTAAAATTCTCATGAGAATTACAAACTGCATGTCAGCACGACTTTATCTTGTAAATCAGGTGCTGGCAGTATAAGTAACACCTCTAGATGCTGTTGAGCACATTAACTGAATAATAAAAAACAGCAACACAAAATCAGTTTTGCTTCCTATTTTTTTGTCAGCTAAGTAACAATGGAGAATCCTTAGCTGCCCATTTCGCTGCAGTTTTTAGTTCTCCTTTTTCCCAGAGGGAGAGTGTAAAAGGATTTATCATGGCAGAGTGCCTGGGCTGAGAGCTTTGCTCTGTACTGCCCCTGTGAAAACCATGCTGTGTAAAGGGAGAGCTTGATCATTTTTTGTCTAGTTATCTGAAGCATTCATTAAAAGTGCAGAGAAAACATTGTGAAATAAAGCCCTAATGGACTCGTGATATGGAACTAATAAGAATATTAACAAAACGTATTTTTAAGCAGTCTAAATAACGTTCATCTTTCATGTGAAACATGCTGCTCAATCTATTTGCAAAACAGAAGAGTTGTAAAAGGCTCCATCAGCTCTCTGTACACAGTCCTTCACAGAAATCTATGTAATGCAATAAAGCTCTTTTGGGGCAATTTCACTGTCAGGGAAGAATGCAGGAAGGGTGGAACACCAGCCTTCTGATGGAGTAATTTTAGATTTTATTGTAATGCCTGCCAGTGAATATTCCACATGCAGAGATTACTAAAGCAAACTGTGAAAGGCCACAGGCTGCCCTGTAACCCTAAAAGGATGTTGGGCTTGGCTGTGTTCCAGGGCAGCAGGATGTGTGGCCTGGATTAGAACAGGAATATTCCTAACATTCATTGCTTTTTAATGATGTCATGCTTGCTAGCTATTGCAAGCCCTTTATGCTCCCTCTGCAGAAGCTCTTCTAATACTATCAAAACTTCCTGAGGAGAAAAGATTTCAAAATAAGTCTATAAACATCTTGTCCATGCAGTGACAGAAGTACTGAGCTACTAAAATACGTGTTTTTTTGGAAAGTATAACTCAGCATTGGTGACTGTACTTACATATGTGTGCACAAAAAAAAAAAAAAAGAAACTAATGTAGATTAAGTGATTACTTCAATGTTCCTGTTCAATAGAGAACTTCACATTTAAAGCATATTATTTAGCTTTACTTAATATTGTTCATGAGTAAGTAAGCCAATGTTGAAAAAAAAAAGTTAACATTTCAGTACTGTAATTATTTCACTTGCAGAATATGCAAGATGAATATTCTCTGACATTTTCTGCTCCCAAAATAAGTATTGGCCACTACTTAATATATCGGTGAAGGAGAACTAAGTGGAAGTCAAATCCTCAAAACATTCTTACTGTGGTCATGAGAATTTCTAACGATGTTAGTAATGGGGCATCAAAACAAAAGTTCAGAGTCAAAATGACTCAAAGGTCATTTGAATTGCTGCTATTTGAAGTATATATGAATTCTCATGGATTTGCAGTAAATACTCTCAGGCATCAGTGTGAAAATCAGCTGAGTTTTGCTGAGAAGGGCTGAGTTTTGTGTTCAGTTTTAACAAGTAATACTCATCCAAGTCACGGTTTGAATGTTACTGAAGAGCCAAACCTGAAGTTGTTCATGGAGGAAAAGCGGTGTGGTGAGTCAAAAGAAAAAAAAATGAGTGCATCACTGTGATGGAGCTCCAGAAGAAGAGTTTTGTATTTTTTTTTTCACTTTTCAAATCATTCTTGAGCTGGATTTATTCCCACAGGTTTGGAAGTCTTTGACAGGGAATGTTATCTGGAGCTTTTCTGAGACAGGTTAGTTACTCAGGAGTTGCAGTCCTTCTGAGATTCCTGCATCCCACTTTTTTTTCTGGAACGGCATTGCTCTTGCCATGTCAAACATAAGGGGAACATCAGCCCAGGGAGAATTCCTTTGTGAGCTGAGTCAATACAAAGGCTCTACATTGCCCGTCAGCTGCTTTCCAAACACAGCAGAACACTCAGGGCATGGGCCAGCCTATGCTGAACTCCTATGGTCTCATCTGGATTTCTCTGCAATCAAGGTAAGACCCTTCTGACACCTCTTTCCATCTCCAAACTGCTAGCACATTTAAAAACCTAAGCCAAATGTGTTTATATTTTGAGATTTATTGCTAAGCATACACAAATGCAAACCCACTTTCCCAAAAGCTTCACTTCCAAATCCTTGTCACCTAATGAAACTAGAGACTGTTTAGAGCAATATTGCCACAAAACTCATCTAACTTCCCCACTTCCCCACTAACACTTCTACATCAGCCCTCACAAGAACCTTCTTCAGAATCCCTTGGGAGCTAAATGCTTTCCTTATTACCCTGGCAATCCCACCAGCAGCAATTTCCATCACTTCCTCTCAGCTACGGCACAGACCTTTCCACTGCTGAAGCCATTTTTTTTCATATGAAGAGGATGTACTTAAACATGTATTCCATAGAAAACTTCTTTTGCAAATGTCTTCCTGACAAAACATTTTGCTCCTAGGTTCACTTCAGACTGACATTCAGCTACAGGGCTTCTTCATTCAGTTGTGAGCAATGCTTGACCGGTTGCTCCCACGCAAGCAAGTGCCACGCTGTCCTTCTGGCAGAACTTCAGGCCTGTGTTGTCCCTACATCCTTTAGAAATAATTCCTGCAAAAGCAGTGTTTCATTTTGGACAAAGACACTGTACCTTATTCAAACATATTTCAAATGTATCCTTTTGCTATGTCCTGGTATCTCCAAATGGTTGAAAATAATAAGCAATAAGGATTACATACATAGGGCAAATTTGTCCTTAAGTTGCCCAGGGCACCATATTGGCATTATTTTAAGATTTATACTTATATATATATGGGTATTAGCTGTCTGTTATTTTGGTGCCTCTTTCAAGATAAATTGAGCCTTAGAAGTATGTGTTTCCATGTTAGTGTGCTTATGCTTAAGATATAGAGAGTAAAAGCTAGTCAATCAGTGAAATGCTTTCTTCAAACTTAGTCCAGCTTAGTTCAAATCAAGCAAAATCAAGTAACCCTCTTGGGAGAGTGCACAGCTTTTAGTAGCTTATCTTTAATAATTAATTTAATAATAATAAAAATATTCATATATAAAATATATTTTCCTGTGAAAACTTCAACAATGAAGACTCAGTATGTGCTTTTAAGTCAACTATGATTGAAACATGAAATTCAAAAAATTTGTACCAAAATTTCCATAGGAAGTTTGAGAGCATCAACAGATTTTAAAAAGTACACATGAACAATCCCACAATGACAAATATGTTTGTTTGTGGAACATTGAAGGAGATTTATTACTTTAATCTTTTTTCAGATCATAGGAATTAGTCATGAAGATCAGCAAGGAGAAGTGCATAGTTTTGTACCTGGGGCGAAATAACTACATGCATCAGCTCTGGCTGTGAGTATCGACCTGGTTCAAAACAATGTGAGGGTTACAGCAAGTGCCAGGCTGAATATGAGTTGACAATGTACTCTAGTAATAAGTAAGGCAAAATGCATACTTGATTAAATCAGGCATAGCATGGCCAGTATGCATAGAAAAGCTATTATTGCCCTCTTAGCATCATTAGTGAGGCTGCAACTGCAATAGTGTGTTGAGTTTTGGGTCCACCAGAAATGACATGATCAAGCAATTTGCTACCAAGTTGATTAAGGCCTGCACAAATGGTCTGGAAGCAAAACTTGAAGGAGATAGGTCTCTTAAAGAGAGATAGAGGGAGCCAAGCGGCAAAACAACGCAAGCCTTCCACCATTTAGACTGAGAAGGATGGTACAGCAAAGCCTTTCTCAGTAGTGGAAAGTATCAAAATAATACACAAGAACTATAACCAGTAGCTTGGGAGAGTCTAACTTTTCATTAGAAAAATCTTTTTCTGGAGAATATTTGGGCAGAGGAACAGATTACCCAGGGAGACTGTGGCATCTCCTTCATTACATGTCTTCAGAACTCAGATGGACAAATCTGATGTTAACCTAATCCAGCATGAGGATATTTCTGTTGTGAGGGAGAATGGAGCAGATGTTCTCTAGCTGTGCCTCTTAACCCACATGACAATGAGTCTATGAATTGCATGCCTGATCAGTTTGAATTGCATACCTAATCAAATCTGAAGTCCTTAATGTCCAGTATGCTATCTCCACAGCCAGTATTCCATAAATGATGCACAGCAGACAATATATGAAATTCTGATCCAGATAATTATGGAACAATTCTCTTCAGGCTAAAATTTTATTGTAAGCATAATAAATTTCCAAGAGTTTATTGTTTCTTTATAACGAGATTGTTAAGATGCTGAAAACACTTTTAGCAGTCTCCTTGCATTACATACACATGGGCATTCCAGAATAAGAGTTTCCAGGAAAAGAATCTTTAAACCTGAAATCCTGGTCTTAAGCTCTCCAACAGGAATAAAGCTGTGTTTCAGCTGATTCATGCTAAAGAAAAAAACAAAGGCTTCCATTACAATCCAGCCCTTAAGGAGCAGTTAGCAGCAATTAGGAAATTATTGCCACATCACAACGCCAGGAGTACGCCCTGCAGTAAATGCTTCTGACAGAGGACCACCATTCCTCTGATCTTGCTGCCAAAAGAGGTGGCATTACTTTTTCCAGTTCTAATCACACCGGAAAAAAAAATGTCTATCCCACACATGGTAGACTTTTATACCTTGCCTAATATCTGCCTAGCTGTCCAGGCAGATATCTAAAAGCCTGTTCAATAGGCTTCACTCTTGAAGACTTAGGGAAGACATTGTATGCAATAAAGCTTCCCTCAGTTGAAGTATTTCTTATCATTCAGCCTTGGAGCCTTATGAAATAGCTTACTAAATATCACAGCCAAATTCAAGCACTAGTTCTAGATGCACATTCCTAAAAACCATAGATGAAAGCAGAGTTGGCCGTTGAGGTGGGTAATATCCTTCTAACTGCAGCTCAATAAAATTCCACAGAAAATAGATTATTCACACTTAAATATTCTAAGTATTCCCTCAGTCAGAAAACTCTGAATTGGGCTCATAACCATCTATATTTTTTCTCATTTGGAAATCTTGTTGGAAGATTAATATTATTAAAAAAAAAGTATTCATCTTGTAATTACATGAATATTAAATGTTTCTACAGTCAGGATGCTTGAAGAATACAATTAACGAATTCACACAATACCCCTTTGAAAATTTTATCTTGTTTTTCTTTTTTTGGTAATCTTTTTTTTTTTTTTTTTTTTTTAATGAGGAAACAAAGCGTATGTGACCTCCCAAAGTCAAACAGGAAATGAGTAACCAGTTCTGGAACAGAGCACAGAAAGGTCTCTTCACACAAAGCCCTAGACTGCCTCCTCCAGCTCCCTTACTGTCTGTCTGAAAGTATATCTTCATTTAAAAGACAACTTAAAAAGTGTATACATCCATCCAACAGTACTACTATGGGCTTGTTCTACACTGAGTTTTATCCTATTTGCAATTCAGTCCAGGTTTCACTGCTCAGATTTATAGGAGAATTTACAAGAACATTGACACTAGTGTTACAAACAACAAAGCTGCATGTCAAAGTTTCTTTCAAAAATACCATCTTGATGTATTTTCAGCTGCTGGTAGTCTAAGAGAAAGAAATAATGGTATTCCTTTTGAGCTGAACAATTGTTTAAAAGAAAGTGGATGACCGATACATTCAGTATATTGATGCAATTAACATATGCTCACGCCAGGTAACTCTTGCTTTATGAGCTCATTTCACATAAAAAGTTGGCAGATGAATCAACATCACTGAAGTGGAATGATTTCTTTGGCCAAAACTAAGCATCCTTCGACAGAATACTCACAGTAAAACATGAAAAAACTGCATCACAGGCAGTTGCTTAGCAGGAGAGAGGACATTATGGAAGCAAATTTCAAGCTTCAGTGGAGGTTTTGGCTGCTTTCAGCAAAAGTTACTGTATTTTGAATGGAGCAAACAGGGCAAATCAGCTGAGACATGCAAAATACATTTTATAGTAAAGTAGAAAAAGATCTTTTTTGTTTTTGTAATTTTTCATAAATACACTTTAAGTCTCAAAAAATGTTGATTAAAAAAAATCTGAAATACATTCCAGGCAAAGCTTCTGTTTACACATATTCCTTTACCCTCTTAACTATTTACAGGGTCAATAGGATGTACAGTCATGTACTTTCTTCTACTTTGCATCCATTCAGAGCAGAAAAATGAATGCTTCAAATGCAGCAGAGTACAATTTCTATAGGCTTTTGCCTGTGGAATCCCAAGGACAAGTGTGTGTTAAAGTATTTTCCTGTCTTTTTGTTCTCATTTCAAAACCACTAACAATTTAGCCCTGATGACTGTTTCCAGAGCCAGAATGGCTCCAGCTTGGAGTGAAAGGGGTGGGAGATATCATTTTAAAATGCTACCAGACCTGCATGGTTGGGGCAGCATCTGTCTGTGTTATGTCTGGCGCTAATATATGCTATTAATCATTCACCTTCATAATCACCAAATTCACACCCTTTGTTTCCTCTCTGCACTTTTAATGGGCTCTTTTTCAATTACGGATCTTCTGTTTACCCGCAGAACACTGCAGAAGCAGTGGTTATAACCAAATATGCTTTGAATTCAAATGCATGAGCTTCCTAAGGGAAATAGACTTTAATTCAAATAAATGTATGTGTTTTTTATCAAGAAGTAGACTTGACTACAACTAGGATTAGCATAGGTCAAGCAGAGCTGCTTTTATGTTCTCCCTAACAATGAGAGAAGAGCAAAATAGTCTCTGGACTCAGTAGGTTCTTAAACCTTTCTGTATTTCTATTGTGCACTGACCTGCAGGAGCACTGCTCTGAGTAAGAGCTTTGTTCAGGCAGTTCTGGCCAGGCTGTACAACAGATATTGCTGCACAGTAATACAGAACAGCCTCTCCCTCCCCACATACTCTTTGCCTCTCCCTCGTCATCCAAGCATGTGCATCTGGTCCACAACCCAAGCTGTGCTGCTCTGTAGCTGCTTCCTGTTGCCTGTGGGACTCGTGGCCTCTTATGCACATCTGTGTGTATATTACTGTATATTGCATGTTTGTATTTTTCTGCTCAATGTCATATAAGCGCAATTTCCCAGATAGATGGGAGGCACAAAACTTCCATTTGGAAATGAGAAGTTCATCCTGTCACTCCAGCCCCAGAATGTAATCACACTTTTTGCTGGCCACACTCTCGACACTGCATTCAAATATCTGTCCTGCCTTGTTTTCAGCTGTCAGCACAAATTAAATGATTTGGTCAAGTCTTGGCACCCAGAGACAGTCTTGGGGAATTAAAGGGAAAATAGCATTGGAAAGGAGGAGACCAGTGCCCTCACAGAAGTCACACTGGGCACAAAATCTCTGCAGAACTGTTGGTCCACTACCATCAGGCACAATACTGCTGGCAATGAGGACTTGTAGCTTATAAATATATTTTTGCCAAATTTGAGAAGTGAGACTCTGAATGGAGGCCCACAAAAATTATCTAACGGAGTTCAGGATCTGGAACTGGGCATTAACATCTCCATTTGGATCATGAAATGTTTAGTGTACAATTAATCAGTGGAAAAAGAAAGAGAAAGAGAAAGAAAAAGAGAAAGAACAAAAACTTTGAACACAGCCTGGCAGTGAACCCATGACCTATAGGGATCTGTAGCCCATTAACAACCACTGATCCATCAAGTCCTCTATTTTAGCATCTTCATTATCTCACAGTTGATTGAACTTATGTAACATGCAACATGACAGTTATAAAGAAATTCTAGAGATGCTGGGAAACACCAGGAAATATGCATGTAGATAAAAAGCAGTATGTAAAAAAAACTAAGGATGTTTAGTAGCTTCTTAAATTATGGCTTGTCTTGTCTTCCAAACAGTGTTACATGAATAGCTGTAAATAAGGTCATATCAATGTCACACAGGTAGATATGAAAAATTTGGTTTTGAATTGCTTAAAATTGTATATTCTTGTTAGCAAAACTGTAGTTACGCAAAGGAGTTTTAACAAAGTAATCTAGATTTCATTCTTATTGGCCACATTTAATATATTTATAATCAGTGTGCCTTTATCTAGCTCTTTAAAATGAGGCCTTTCTAATTAAAAATATTTAAATAAGATATAAGCAAACATACCAACAACTACGTTACATTTGAGTGGGGTGTAGCCAGACATCTCTGCATGTCAGTGACCCTCTTCCCAAACCAGCCTGGAAACCTGGAATTCCTATGAGCCCTGATGTAAGCAAGAGAAGGGGAAAATCAAATGCAGGACAGCTTAATTTCAGTTTTCCTAAGAAATACATTTCTCAAAGTCTATCCTTTAGGACCAAACAGTATCTTTCTTCATAATTTCCCTTGTTATTCACTGTTTACTAAAGGAAATCTCATTCATTGCCTTATATGTGGTTTGAAAGAAATTTTTTAGACATTTGACATTTGAAGATATTGAACACCATACCTGTCTAGGAAGACTCATCTAAAAGGAAGATGGACTATATGAGGATCAATTCCACAGCTTTCTATTTTCCAGCTCAAACTTCCCCATGAAGTTAGAGATTTATCTTAAAGCAGCAATTAGCTATTTACCCCCTTCTCTCCCTGGAAAGAAAAGTGTCCCTTCCAAATCTTTCAGACTGTTAAATGTGACAGACGGCCATGCTGCAACCCTGCAACAATGTGCAGTTTTATTCTGGGTGGCTTTGGAGCTGCCTTTGACTCCTGCTCATTTCCCAATAATTACTGATAATTGCTCCACTCAAATGGAAACAAAGTTTGTCCAGAAGCTGACCTTCCCGTTTGGAGGTGAGAGGAAGTGTGCATGGAATTATGTAGGCCTGATGAGTTGCTTTCTAACTCATTTTGATAGAAATCAACAAGCATAGGCAGGAGGAAAAGCAAAGCAGGAGCTGTAAGGAGCCCGAGGCAGCAAGCTACGTGCAGCCGTAGGTTTATTCAGTGACTTTAGGAGCTGTCAGTGTTCGGTCTCGCCTGTTATCTTAATATACTGCAACAATGGCAATGATAAACAACATACATTTAATATAAACCCTTCTTTGCTTGTTTACAGAAAGAGTTTCTTTGGTCAGCATATAAACGTCTTTGAGGTCTTTTTAAGGCTCATTGCCAGAGGAAAAGAGGCGAGAGGGCGAAAGGCTGCTGGAGGAGCTGAGCCAAGTCACACTTCCACAGCAAAGTCGTTTATATGGCATTTCTCCTTTTTTTTCTCTGCAGCCCATTTTTGCAGCATGTTTCAGCAAGACCCTTAAAAATCACACCAACCCTAGAACTCAATCATCTTCATGGAAATCGTCCTGGCACAAGCATGGACCTTGTAGCTGCCTCTGAACCGCAGCATAAGGGTTTTGGCAGAAAGAAGCCTTGGATTTGTGATGCTGTGTTTGCACCCATACAAGAGCACAGGCACAAAACGGCCTTGGGGCTGTGATGAAGTTCACAGGCACGAGGACCTTGGGGCTGAGTGTTTGGACAGGCTATATTTCCTTCAATGCGAGGAGTGATGGGCAGAAAGGCCTTGACTCTCAGACAGCGTGCACAGAGCGATGCCTTGCTTGCAGGCACTGCCAGCCACGGGGGTCCCGCAGCTTCCCTCAAGTGTAAAAAAAGCCAATAAAATCCCTTTCCGTATGACAGCTATATGGATAATTTTGAGATATCACTGCACCACCTTTAAAGGCAATAGAAAACGACCAGATGAACTCCTCAGCTTTTCAAAAATAGCTCCACAGCTGGTTCGATTCATTTGTTTTCCTTTTGGCATTCCTTCCCTGGATTCAGCAAACATGATCAGCTGCTATGCACTGGAAGCACTATAGAAACAGATCTATTATTATTATTATTTATCGTTCGCAAATATGGACAATGTGTTGTGTCACAGTTTGTCATACAGCGAGCAGATGGTTCGTTACGAGGTTATGGCTCCAGCTCTGCACTACAGAGCAATCAATAAACATGGGGTTCAATGCTCACAATTTTATTGTGGCCCACAACTGCTGAGCAACTTTTTAGTGTCTCTGGAAGCTAGACTTGTCCTTAACACAGAAGATACAAGCCCAATGGCATAATGATTGAGGCAAGATCGTTCTTTTGCCTTATGTGGAATCTCAGAGTAGGTTGTAAAGATAATCTTTCCTGCTTGTTAGTGTGTGACTGTTACTTCAGTGTTTTCCTTTATTGCTCTAGCTCCTAGATTCCTAGCATAAAAATATGTCAGAATTTAGATTTCAGTTCTTAATATTATCTGTATCTGCCTTGTCCAGTTGCAGGTCCAATGTGGAACAAAAAAAATCTCAGGGTACACTTGCCTTCTCTTTCTCTGACTCTGAAAAATGCCACAAAACTATTTTTAATGCAGTTATTGTAAAACTAAATATCTGTGAGAGCTTTCATTCACAACAAGACAAGGTCTTGCTTTCACACTCTTATTTATTAATTAATTCCACTTAAGCTAAAAGAATTAAATCAGTGTGAAACAAGGATAGATCAGGTTCAGCATTGAAAAAAATCTGGAAAAAAAAGCCAATTAGTGGAATAATCATTTTAAGCAAGATCCAGTCAACATATCAGCCTACTGTATTTTAGCTCAATTAGCTCATATATCACACAGATTCACAGAATGACTGAGGTTGGAAGGGACCTCTAAAGATCATCTAGTCCAACCCCCCTCCTTGAGCAGGGATACCTAGAGCATGTGGCACAGGGTCACATCCAGGTGGATCTTGAAGACCTCCAGAGAAGAAGATTCCACAACTTCTCCGGGCAGCCTGCTCCAGGACTCTTATCACCTCACAGGAATAAAGTTCTCCCTCATATGGACAAGGAACTTCCTGTGTTCCAGTTTATACCTGTTGCCCCTTGTCCTATCACTGACCACCAGTGAGAAGAGCTTGGCCCCTTCCTCCCTACATTCTCCCCACAGGTACATGCTGATCAGATCTCCTCCCAGTCTTCTCCGGGCTAAACAGGCCCTGCTTGTTTAGCATTTCTTCATATGATAGATGATCCATTCCCTTAACCATGGGAACCCTTGTTGCCCTCTGCTGGACCCTCTCTACAAGCTCCACATCTCTCTTGTCCTCTTGTCCCAGAACTGCCCCCAATACTCCAGGTGCGGCCTCAACAGAGCTGAGCAGAAGGGCAGGACCCCTTCCCTCCACCTGCTGCCAACACTCGTCCTGATGCAGCCTGGATCCCATTGGCCTTCTTGGCCACAAGGGCACACTGCTGACTCATGGTTAACTTGGTATCAACTAGGACTCCCAAGTCCCTCTCCGTGGAGCTGCTCTCCAGCAGGTCCAGCCCTCATCTGTACTGCTGCCTGGTGTTATTCCTCCCCAGGTGCAGGACTCTGCACTTGTCCTTATTGAACTTCAGAAGGTTCCTCTCAGTACAACTCTCCAGCCTGTCCAGATCCCTCTGAGTGGCAGCACATATATAATTGGTGACAGAAGATTAGAGGGGTCTAGAGAACCAAGCGGACAGATCAAACCATGCAGGAGCTGTGCCCATTCTGGCAGCCCTGTCCATCAGGAACAGGGAGAAATTAAAAGAAAACAAACAAACAATAAACTTATTTTCCATAAGACACTGGATAGATTTTGTGAATATAAGAATAGGAGGCATGGCATGGATTTCCAAAATATCACATGTAAGCAAGGGCCTGGACTCCTTCTACGCATCTTTTGGAGTCAATAGCAAGAAATACATATCTCAAGACACCACCAGGACAAATTTTTATATTTGTGTATTTTTATTAGTTCATGTGAGTGTTGAAATTCAGACTGTATGGATTGATACCTAGTCATTATGGTTCAAAACTTGAAACTAACTGACAAGTTCTCTGATATTGTAAGCCCTCATTTTAGGTGACGTAATATTTTTGAAGAAGAAACGGCAGGCAGTAAGAGAGTGACACAAAGGAGTTTATGCAGTGAAGAATTGCTGGAGAAAAAGCATAGGTCTGGCCCTCTATAGCCAACTATGTTATCTGTGGAAAGTTCAAGGAAACTCGAATAGTTGGACACAAGGGTAACTTGTCTAGGGAAGAGAACAAGAGAAAGAAATGAGTTAGACCAGGCTAGATTGCTTGAGCAAACTTTATTAATTTGTTGCTGTGTTAATTTCTTGTTTGATTGTTATTATTTTAATTATCAGTCTTTTGGCATTAAGTTGCTGGAAATCTTACAAGAAATCTACCTGAGGGATAAATTGGCTAACTACAGTCAAGCTGTTCTGGAAATGGTGGAACAGATAATCGGCATTTAAATAAAAGATTATAGTTAGGAAATGAAAACAAATGAAAAATGAACAGTTATGTGTAAAATATTACCTGTAATTAATTTTACTGGAAAAGTAAAGATGTTGACATTCATGCAAAAGAGCTGTTATGCTGCAGTAAATTTATGCTATTTGAAAGAACTTCAAAAAAGTGAATTGTTGTAACTAGAAAAGAGATTTGCTTTGCAATCTGTAAACACTCCTGTTTTCCTGAAGACTAAGGCATTGTATAAAACCAGAATTCAGTTGAAAGACTCAAGAAGTTCACGAGATAAAACCTGCAATCCAGAGATCCCCAAAAAAGCAAAAGACAATCTGATTTTCAGGGTTGTCAGAAAGAAAAACCCTAACCGACAAGGAAGTAAGACCTAAGAAGTTATTCTGGTCAGATGGTCATCAGTGAGCTGATGGAACAACTGTTTCCTGTGTTTGCCAGTATTACATCAACCTGGGAAATATAAGTGTAACTAACCCAGAGAATGTGATTTATGACAAGGAACAACTGAATGTCACAACAATGAAGAAGAATATCACAGAAAAGTACAATCTTGCATGGATGAGTGACATGGCTATAGATGAGGTTTTGGTAATGCTGTTACTATCCATCAGAAGATGCTCCTGGTTTTCATTGCTTTTAGCATCTACACTAGAGTAGGGCACTTGGAAATGGATTAATGGGACTATAAACGTTGTATATGATACTATAAGCTGAGACAATAGTGCAATGTCTTGAATTTCTAGGACAAGAAAAGCTAACTCATATTTCCCGGGAGGAGTTTGGCTATGGGGAGGTACCTCTCTGCAAAAAGACATTGGAGAGAAGCTGAAGTCATCCCCAGGAAATGGATATACCACTACAATGTAGCCTCCCACACAGCTGTAAAGGGAAATGTCCAAAGTAACAGGGTGACAATGATGAGGTAGACAGGCAGGACGTATCCAGGGGATGAGGGGTCTCAACACTGGGAACTGTGTAGGAGGAAAACACGCATACACATTAAAAAAGGAGCAGGAAATAGGATGTTTTAGGAATAGGATAGGAATAGGAATAGGATAGGAAATAAGGGAAGGAAACTACGAGGCAGAGAAACAAGAGAAGGGAAAGAAGGGAAGAGAGCAGGTGAGGAAAAGAGAAGAAATAGGGAAACTGCATTATTTTTTTAAAAGAAAAAAAGTGAGGAGGTGTTTTTTTTTTTTATTCATACTGTTCCATTTAAGTCACTGCTAAAGTTACCATAGAAACATATAAATGAGATTTGTCCAGGACAGTTTCCCTGTTAATTAATAGTCTGGCTTGAGAAACCCTTGAGAAACCTCTGTCCTCGATATTCTGAAATCTTTTTAGATAAAGAACAATGTAGACTTGTGCTTGGTACTGGTGCATTTTTTCCCCCGTAATTACTGTTGCTTTTACAGAGAGAGAATCACAGCTTTATGATAATGACAGATATTCTAGCAGGATATACAGGATATACATTTTGTTTCTTTTTGTTTTAAATAGAATTTCTCACCAAAAGCATCTTTAAAAAATTAGACCATGACTAAAATAACTCACTATTTATCTGACAGTATTTTAAAATGTTAAAAACCTCAATAACTGTTTTAAAATGACCTAATGTAAAAATTTCTGATCTGTGGCTTACCCAAACCAAGTAGTGAAATTAGCCTATTTCTTTCTTTGAGAAATGGAAGAGTAATGGCTTTGGCATCCCGTCCCTACCTCAGGTACAACAGTAGCCTGTCAGTGCTGGGCAGTGATTCATGGAACATGTGCTCCTTTGCCTGAAATGCAATGGTTCAGCTGTTGGATCTACTTCACAGTCCTTTTGCCTCCTCCGTGGTGTATATATATATATAGATAGATATACCAAAAAAAAAAAAAAGAAAAGAAAAAGCACACCATGACAAAATATCACACAATCGTATTGATTGACTCCTGCTCCTTTCTCACAAGGTTGAACATCCTGACATGTAAACTCAGCTGAATGTATACTAGGTCACAGCAATCTGTTTCTCTTGAAGCAGAAAGATTTTGCTCTGATTTCCCTAATCAACCACAGCAAAGACTGGAAAAGGTTTACCAAGCTGTTTCCCGACTTTCTGAAAGCTAGGGGCAAATTTCCTTGGTGTTACTGTAAGCTATGAATTGTCAAAATGAGCTCATATTGAGTTCAGATACATGAGGCTTAAAAAATTCATTTTTTTTAGTCTTACTATATGAATTATGAGTTTACTATGCTTATTTCCCCATTAAAATATAAAAATAGTTATTATTTAGTAATCTCAGCTTCTCTCTCTTTTTTTTTTTCAGCTTTCTTTTTACCATGAATGATTAGTGTCACTTTGAAGATGGACCTTAGTGCAAATGAGTTCAGCCTCATGCTTGCAGCTTTATAATCCACTTAACTTTGAGGATGATGAGCCTGAAAAGATTCAGGTATCTGTTTTGGATGCAATTCTTGAAGAGACCTTGTGGTGGACCTCTACCACTACAGGCTAGCTATTTGCAAACTATTTACAATGTTATTTACAAACTATATAAAATCACATATCTTGAGGAAATAACCTTCCTTCTTGAGGAATTTTCCCTTCTTGAGAAATAACTAACTCCTAGCTTTGTAATCCTCTCTTCTCACACCACTTAATCTACCAATGCATAAAAGCTAGCAATGTTCACCCTTGTGCAAACAAAAACCCTTGTATATTAAATATCTTATTTTTAACAATATGATCAAGAGATAGAAAGAGAAGATGAGAAACAAGGCCAGCATAGACTGTGCCTCTTTCTTGAATACTCAGTTTCTGGCAACCAGCAGTTGAAATTGCTATTAGAGGAGGCATCCAGACCACTGTGATTAATAACCCCTCTGCTACGAATCTGTTGAGTCCTTTGTGAATCCAGTTATAATTTTAGCTTACACAACATCCGGTGGCAACAAATTCCACAAAGTAATTATGCACAGCAAGGAAAAGTGCTGCTTTTTTTTTTCTTGTTTTTTTTTCTTTTTTTTTTAAGGTCCTGCTCACCCCTAGTTCTTCTCTTAAAAATAAGAATAGGCAATAATTCCCTGGAAACCTTTTCCATACCATTTATGATTTGATAGATTCACATCATATAGCTATCATATTGATATAGATAGATATAGATAGATAGATAGATAGATAGATAGATAATGCGATTGATCCCACTTTCAAGCATTTCTTTACCAAACTGCTGAATTCTGGTTTTGCCTCATACAGAAGTCCAAGCCAATTCAATTCACTTCATCATCTTTTAGGTGGGATCAGTGTAACTATGCACAGGACTCAAAAATAATTTTCAATAACCACCACGATTATGAGTTTGTTTTTTTTTTAAATCTATTTCCTGTTTTGGTCTTAGTCTTTTCTTAATATTTTACTAGTTTTGTTTGTTCATTTGCTCTTGCCTTTTCACTTTTCTCAAGGAACCATCTATACTGTCATGAAAATCCTTTTCCTGAAGAGTAATGCCTATCTTAGACCACTGTATTCTATAGGTATGTTTGAAGAGAGATTTTTTTTTTTCCCAATTAATTCTGTTCACTATTATGCTCAACATTGTAAGACTCTCCTACAAGTTTTTGTAGTGAGGTTTAGCTTTGAGTATGCTGAATGATTTTGTTCCATAAGGAAACATTTTCACTTTATTGTTCACCATCTTCATCAGCTCATTTATGAATTTCTTGAGCTCTACATATTTTAGTGAAGCTCCTGGGAGACCAACTTGAGAATCATCATTCATTTATATCCACCATTTGTTTCCCAAATTTTAATCAGCTTCATCAAGACCTTTCCTTTGATCCTATGACAGCTCAGACTTTTCTAAACACATTCAGTGATGGTCCATGTCAAAAACATGTAGGAATTTCAAGCATACTGTTAGCTTCATATGTTCTTTGATTTCCATCTACAAAAAGCCAGTGTTGCTTCCCACTCTTGATGCATCAGGAGTGAGGCCTAGATTCAATATTGCTTTTAAAATATGTCCCAAACGTGTTTACTACTTACATCCACTTGATGCTATTGAATTTTTCTTTTTTAACATGAAAGTCTCCTGGGAGCTTAACCTCAGTCACTACTGTACAGTCAAAAAGGTACGAGTATCCCAGTGAGATACTCGTATCAAGCCAATAGCCCTGAAAAATGCAAAATATCTGTTTGTTTTAACTCCTTTCACCATTTTGCAGAAATTTCCCTTTTTAAAAATAATTCATATGGCTGAGAAGCAATCTATGATTTGTTTTAACTTCAGTTGTAAGAACAAGCTGAATTAGATTTTTGGCAAGAGTTTTAGACTTTATTCTTAAATTTTATGTTCTCCAAGATGCAGCTTTCATGATTTTTCCACTTCTTAAAGAGTCCTGTTACTTCTAAATTCTCTGTATGATTATTCATTAAATTAGAAATGAGGCCTTCCTTATCAGCTTTTAATCTTATTTAAAATTACTTGTATTCTTAAACATTCCTGATATTTTATACATATCTGATTGAAAGAATTATCAGTCAGCTTCACATAGAAGTTTCTAATATCTGCAGGTCAGTCAACTTCACTGTCTATATGTCTTAATTTCTAATATTTATTCTACAAGAAAAAAACTCTGATCTAATATTTGTTTATTCTTCAATTTAATTTAATTACAATTGTCTTGATGTCACTTAATTTGAGTTATTTTCTATGACCAGGTCTTCTCTAACATCCTTGGTTTTCCAAAGCAGAGTCAAAAATAGATTTTTTCCCTATAAAGTCATGAAACCAGTAGGACATAAAGCTATCTACAATTACATCCAGGAATAATTGAGTTCTACCAAGATTAGTTACGCAAGTTTTGAGTTGGTTGAATTGTTGAGAAATTACTCATTTGTTACTTGTTTTATAGCTGGGAAGATTTCCCACAATGACACAATTCCCAGTAGTATTTATCACTGTAACAATTTCAAGATATTTCGCTATCCATATCCAATTCTGATCCAGGAGATCTATAGCAGATTGTTAGTACTACCTCTAAATCTGTTATGGAAACATCCTTCAAAAGAATCTCAAGCTGGACTGAGTGTCTGTGTATCCTTATACTGCTTGTATGTTTACATACTCATACTGCTTCATTGACATAGAATACAATTCTCCTGTTTTTAACTTTATTTCTGTCTTACTCAAAGATCTGCTTTTTAGTACTCTTCAATGCATTTAATTTATGATAGTATTCCACAGTATTCTTCTTGTTTAGACTTCTTACTTTAACTTGGGAAGCTTTCTATTTCTTCTGGGTATTGCCATGTTTATTAAGTAGAATCTTAAGATTGACTTTCACGATCAGACTGTAGTTCCTAGAAGCATCAATATTTTATTTTCTCTCCTATTTTAGTGCTTCAAGGATCTAACATCCTTTTGCTCATCATGAACATTTTTTCAGAGTCTGGTTGATGGGATGGTGCTTGTTGCTCCTCTCTGAGACTGCCCTCCTGTGTCCTTAACACACAGTACAGGTAGGCCAATAGGAAGAAATTTGGCCGAGGAATTTGAGGGAAGTGTGAAATGGTGAGGTGAGATCCAGGCTGGCCTGTGAGCTGGAGCGCACAAAAAGTTTGGGGAGATGGAAAGAGATGGAATGCAGTGGGACTGGCAGAATGTGCCACAGAGCACAAGATAGGTGAGGAGTGTGGCCCTGAAGTTGAGAGACTGAAAGATGGGGAAAAAAGTGAAATGAAATGTTAGGCAGGATGGGTCTGAAATTTTATGAAGGAAAGAAGTCAAGTAGCTTTGCACTGGGGTAAGGATAGTTTGAAGGAAATAAGGAAGCAGTATAACCACTGGAAATGAGTGTGTTAGAAAACTCAAATTTCTGTGCTTCTACATTCCTTTGCTGTTAGCAACTATCATCTTTCAAATTTAATTTTTGATTTAATTCCTAAATACATCACATTTAATACATCACATACAGGATGACAATCTACCAGCTGATGAGCCATATGATGACCAGCTTGTTTTCCTTAGTCAGTATGGAAAGTTAAGAATTTAGGAAACTTAACAGTGAAACTCAGGACATTAACAAAGTATTGAGAGAAATATTTATCAATTTAAGATATAACATAAATTCCCCTGCAACCTCTGTTAAAGTTTAGTTAGTTAAAGCTATAAATTACATAATTTCATACCATGTTTCCAAGGTCTGAATGATTTTTGCTGTTCCATGTAGGTTCTGTACAGTCCTATAATGAGTGCTTTATTTCATTTTCAGTTTCTTTTTTTCTTGGACATATATATATACACATAAGGATGCATATACACATTCATTTTCTGATGTTGAGTGCTATTCCAACTTAGTTCTATAAATCAAGTTTTTTTTGACTTCAGAACAATAAAGTATACATGCTTTATAGTAGTCCCTATAATATTCAACATATTCAGCTTATCTCCCTTTAAAGAAGATGATCTAAAATACACTTCCATAAAAATCTAGAAGGAATTGATATAAATCTAAGTCCTTGTGGAGTGTGGCTTGCCTTGAAAATGTCTGAGTTTGTTTGAATGAAGGTGAAAGTAAAGTCATGTGACTAATTATGGCAATTGTATTTGTAAGGCTAGATAAAGGCCACTCATCTCCTCTACAGGTCTACCAAATTTTGTTCCCCATCTGAAAATGCTGGGGAATCTGTTGTACTAAAAGCATTGGCATTATCAGACTCCCAAGTAATGAAGATTAGATTTAGATGCTTATCTTTTAGAGGTAAAATAGTTAACTGTTTCTCCCTTTGTGTTATTCTGTATTCACCAAAATACTGGGTACTTCCAATTCTTAAATTATGTTCCAGGATTGTAATGTCACAACCTGTCACAGGCTATGATCAGAATCGTATGTATGCAAATTTCTCCACTTTTTAGATAACTCATAATTATATGATTGTCAGATAGTTAAGAAGGAAAAAAAAAACAGAACATTTAATTTATTTAATTTACTAGTGATAAACTGATGTGCTTTTCTTTCATGAGGAAACACTTGCATGATCACATTGTTTTCCTTATAAACTGCAATATATGCCTATTGTTTTTCATTTTGATTCATCAGACACTTACGGTAATGAGCAACTTAGCCACACAGTGATGACTGGTGAAAGGTGTGTTACAGGAACTGTTTTATTAAAAGTTTGCAAAATAAATAAATAAATAGATAGATAAATAAAAAAATCTTGTATTCAGGGGGTTATTGCCTCTATGTTTTTTACAATTTTTATTGTATTTCTTTAAAGAAATAATGTTTTCTTATATTATTTTCTATTCTTTCATGTCCTTTCCCTTTTTATGCCTTGCATCTTCATCTGCTTCTTTATAATTGCTAGGGAAGGCAGACAAGATGCCCCATTGGGAACAGATGGCTTTCTGGAAATCTACCAGCCAGGACTACTTCTGGAATAGATTTCATTGGCAGGCCCCACACAGAGATAGTGTAAGATACCTACAAATAGATAGGTCTGTAAAGGCTTAAAAGGAAAAAATATATATATACTGCAGGAGTTTTTAAGGTTGCTGTGGCCAAAACTTAACAACAAAAAGGAAGAAAAATGAATACTATATGTACCATTCAATTTTTGAAGAAAATTTCTGCAACTCCACACCTTCCTATTGATCTGCATTGTATGTATCAAAGGAGAGTTTTATACAAAATTAGAAGTCAGCAATAATGTTTTCCTAATTTTCAGTGATATTATTCATTTAAGATATTATATGGAAAGAATGTTATGTGAAAAATGGTAAGATCTTCACAGAAGTAAAAGCAAATATTATAATAGCTGTAGGTCACATTATAGTAAGTTGAAAGAACTCTTTGAGAATTTTATACCTTTCTCTTCTGTATTTCACACCTTTGCTTTTCTTTCATTCAGCAGAGACATGAGAGATTCTGCTTGCAATTTTTGTATAAAATACATACTAGTATTGGTTTGGCTTTCCTTAATCTAAAATAAAATTGATGTTAACCATATTGTACACAGCTGTTCTGCGCATCTGGAAAATATTATTCTGAGGTTACAGATGAGACTATAAAACTGAGAGATCAGACATATACAGTTTATGGTAAAAAAGATACAAACTACCAATAGTAAAGCAACAACAGTGCTCTCTATCCTCAGGATTATAACTTCAGCCGTGAAATAATCTGTGATTTACTTGTTGTTTGCAGAGTAAAATCAATATTAGTGAACTTCATTTTTCACTATTTCAGAAATAAACAAAAAGTTTCTGTCTTTTTTGATTGCTGGAAAAATTGGTGAATAGAAACCTTAAAAATTCAAACAGTAGCATGCAAGTCTCAGAAATTAAACATCAAAAATTATTAATTTTGTTACAACTTTACTGCTATTTTATTTCTTTTTTGCTCAAGACAGCATTAACAAAACAACAACAGCATATAAAACCTGGGATGTTCCTTTTCATTATAAAGAGAAAATATATGAAACATTTGGAAACGCAAAAGATATATTTACTGTATATTAGCACTAAAATTAAAATAAAACCACAGGTAGAGCCAACCCTTTAATAGAGGTAGAAAGAATGATACTTGTTCTCCTTGCAAGTTTTTTAACAGAAATAACAAATATGACTTACTAAGTGCTATGCAGAATGCTATAGAGATAATATAAACTAGAAACAATTATTTAGTCTACAAATACGAGTGGTCATAGAAATCGTTTTGGGAAAGGGCTATTCTTCAGCTTTTAATGCAGACTTTCTAATCTCCCTGCTGCTTTGTGAAGCCTCATTTTATTTCTGAGATAAGAAACTTGGAATTAAGGGAGAAGCTGCCAAGCTTGGCACATTATCCAAATATACAAAACCATACAATGCACAATACTCTGGCTGCAGTAAATGGTCATATCTTCAGACATGAACTAGAAGGATTTGGCACATCAAGCAAGGGTTATTTTAGCTTTTTTCAGCTGCTAATAGTCCCCTGGAGGTGGTGCCAGGACAAGGCAGGGTTTCCTTGTGGGCACCCTCCTTTCCCTGGCTGAATCTCATGGCTGCAGCTGATACCAAGTCTGCACAAGCACCTCCTAACTTGATATAATTCTCCATACAGCTAAAATGAGACCAGGTAGTTTTTCTAATAGTGTCATGATGCAGAGCTCCAGGAAGGAGTGGGCTTTCCTTTTCAAATTCCTATAAAAGAAAACACTGTTTTTGTTTGATTGATTTTGGTTTAAGTTTGGTTTTGGCATTATTCTTTTTTTGCATGATTTTTGCTTTCTTTCTTTTCACATACTGACTATCTCTTAAAGAGTAATTAAGCTCTTACATTAACTTTTTCAAGTGGTATATGATGCCTAGAATGTAATTTTCAGGAATAAACATGACATTAATTAAAATCCCATGCCAAACTGTGCCATTGCATTTTTATTACTTGCATATTCTTGTATTACATATAGCATATCATCCCAGTTGTTTTAGGTATATACAGGTAGGGAGTCTTTACAATTTTAGAATAACATAATGCACAGTATAATAGAAAAAAAATGACAAGGAAATAAGGCAATTTCTAGTTGATTGTGAGACCAGCATTGAGTAACGTAGAGCTACTAGAGAGCACCAGCAGCCTACAAACAATCAAGACTTCTGCAGCCAACATGGGGAAGCACTTGAATGAAGATGGTGAAGGAATTTTGCAGACATGTTTGGAGAAAGTTTCTAGTTTCCTAGTGTGTGAAAAACACTTACATAAATCTGAGTGGCTTACCATGCACTCTAGGGGAACCAACAAACTGCTCTACTAATTTCATTAAAAGATTTGAGAATGTTTTGTTCATACTGTAGTATACTGTATTGGGACAAAGGAAGAATTGTAAGCACAAAAGTATATTTTAATATGGGTTGTTGTATTAGTTCTTTTCATGAAAGTACCATCAAAAACATCACATATCACCCATTAGGAACATGGATGTCCAGTGTTCTCAGATATTCCTGCCACTGCATTTTGCAGCGATGCTTTTCTAAACTCTATCGAGATCTAGGGGAGAGCACAAATAGTTTTCCTCAAAGAGTTTTTCCCACAAAAACATTATCAGCTAAGACTTTTGTCAGAGCAACATTCACTTGATCAATCATGAGTTTCAGCTCTGCTGACCTTAGTTACATTTGAGTCAGCAGTCTGGAGTTGAAAAATTCTAGAAATTCATCCAATGAGATTATAAACTTGAAACCGAAGCAAGGATATGTTGTTGCATTTCCCAGTCTCTTCACAATCTCTGTCAGGAAAAGTAGATAGATGTTGTTCCATTTCCTTTTGTTATAGCTTTTGTCATGGGAGGAAGTGAAAACTTTGCTCTTAACTCCTGGCCAGCAATCATGGCTTTGGAAGGAACATAGCTTTGAATGCAGTAATTGAAATACAACATAATTATTAAAATATGGACATATTAAATCACTAAATATATGGGAGAAGTTTTCTTTTTATTTGCCAATAGCAAGGACATCATCCTTAGCAGAAGGATTATTGTTTATTGTTTAGCAGAAATTCTGGTCTAAATAACTAGTTAATAAACAGGATATTGTAGCAAATTCAACAGTATCACAAAATTTGTCTTGAGAATGAAGGGTATTTAATCTTTTTCCATTTCTTTCCAGTCCATATTACAAATTCTGAATTCTAGTAATGAATAACTTTGAAAAAAGGCATTTGACTCTTAAAGATGAGTTAGAGACAAAAACTTTCATCCTCTGTCCTTTGAAGATCTGGAGATCTTTAAAACCTGCTTGGATGCAATCCTGGGCCACATGCTCTAGGCGACCTTGTGTGTGCAGCGGGGTTGGACTAGATGATCTCTAGAGGTTCCTTTCAACCATAAGGATTCTATGTTTCTATTTGCCTTTTCCCATTTTCTTCACTAGGATTACTCTTTCTATATATTCTTAACATCTACCTTCTCCTCAAATACTTACAGAGAACCAGCAAATATCATTTTAGTTACTATTTATCCAAGTAGCTATACTACATTAGTAAGATTTTTTTCTTCTTAAACAAACTTCTTGTATGTAAAATCCTTTATGCTTTTTCTTCTCTAAAATTCCATTGAAGATCTTGAGGTATGTGAGATTTGAAATGTGCAATGCAGGATCAGTGACACTTGAATGCCAAGGCTGAGCTCAGCACAGCTTGATGTTTCTCATGCTCTGTGTCTCATCAGCAGGAGAAACAGCCTCCAGCTGACTCACCTGGATTTTGTGAAATTCCAATCAATTAGCACTTGTAAAGCAATTTGACATTCTCAGTTGACAAATTCCACAGAAAATAAGATACCGACATTAAAATTGTCAAGCCTTTCATGTATGTAGAAGTCTCTCTAGAAATTAACTAAATCAAGCAAACAAAATCTATAGGGTAAAAATGCACAAGCAAAATAAACAGACAACTTTTATTAAACAACATTACATAATTTTCTTTAACAGATATATTCTGTTGCAGTTGATAATAAGCCATGCAGTGTGAATGTGAATGTAAATGAAGTGTTAAATGATGAATTGCATCACTCCGATTACACATCAGAAATAATATCTTTTATCTAGGCTATTGGTGCCAAGAATATTACTTAATACAACAGGAAGGGTTGAAGGGAAATAGGCAAAAATGCAGTGTAAGTACAGTATTATTCAATAGCAAATGCAATGTGTAGACAGAGTATTCCGTTGGATCAGTGACTTCAGAGTATACAATTGTATTATTCTCTGTCTTCTTTTAAGATATTTTTGGTCAATATGATCGATGAAAGATTGTGTTTGATTCATTTTTGATTCATTCCATATTCTCCTTTGGATGACCAATAACTTTTTTTCCTTCTTTAAAAACAGATGGAAAGGAGGGGTAACCAATACCATGTCCTTAAACTAAGTATTCAGATCCTGGTCTAGTTAAACACTTAACCACATGTTTAGTTTTAAATATGTGTGTCTAATTTTGTGATTTATTCATGTGCTTAAAGTTAAGCATATACCTACATACTTCGTTTTATCAAAGTTGAACTCTGCAAAATTGAGACATAGTGCACATGTAGTACTCACACCTTAAAATATATAGCATATTCCCAACAATATTTAGTGTTATTACTTAATTCACTGACTTCTACTATCTTCTGTTTCTGATCTAGTCCAGATTATTAATCTGTCTCTCAGTCAGCTCTTCATTTTCAACTTCATCAACTTCATCTTCATTCTACTCTGATATCCTCTCCCAAATCACAAGGCATGTTTATCGAATGACATGTTTTTCACATATAATCACTCTTAGCCTACACTGTGTGTAGGTAAGAGTGTCGCTGCAAGGCACTTTTTACAAGTGTGGGTTCTCTTCCTTGGAGTTCTGTCCTATTCTGCTCACCACTAATAACTGTCATGCACGGAGGACCTATTTTTTAAAAATGCATGTAAAGAAGAGGCTATGTATGATCTCTGCAATAACTTCTGCTATTTCAAAGGAAAACAAAACATTCTTGTAGCATCAAAATAGCAGCAACGTAAGACACAACTAAGTTTAGCTCTAGTATCTGTACAGGTCCTAGAGAACAAATAGGAAAATCATAGAGTAAAAAGCTTTTTGGGTCCCTAAAGCCATCAGGTATTCATCCACATGCACACAGGGAGCAGATCTGGAGGAAGAAGCGCCTTTGTTACTCTGCCATATTTGAGTAGACCACTTTTTAAGCCATCTTGTTGCTTTTGCTTTCCTTTCATCTGGGGCCCACAGCCAAGGCTTTTGAGGAACTCAAACCGGGAATGTGGCCAACTGCTACAAAGGTTGTTACATGGTTTCCGAATTATGTACTTGGGTAAGGCAGATGTTTAAAATACTGTGGGCAAAACACTAGAATAAAAATGAACAGTAAAGCAAGTAAGTACAACAGCTTATTCCCCAGAATAGATTTTATCCATCATGTATGTTTGGCAGCTGGTCTCTTGAGTGTTGTACTATGTAAGAAGGAAAAAAAAAAAGAAAGAAAGAAAAAGAAAAAAGAATCTAAATCTCCTCAAGGCCAAGATGAGGGAGGAAAAAAGCATTTCCTTAAAAAAAAATGCCAGCAACTATTCTTCTTACTGTCCCATACTTTTCCAGTTGCTCATTATTTAATTATAGTAATTTAATGGTATCTATTGTTACATTTCCGCACAGGCAGAAAGAGAACAGAATGCCTTTATCTAAAATTGCATTTTAGAGGGAATCACAAAACAAGAAAGAACAAAACCAAAGACTTGAAGTGTTTTATGTACCATGAACTGGATGTCTTATGTGCCATGAACATAAGATAATTCAAATCTTATAAAGCTAGCTTCTTTATTAAAGATAAAAAAAAGGAAATGAGAAAGCAACTCCTTCTACAGCTTAAGCATTTCTAGCAATCTAGCAGTGACTATACAACCTTAATATTTATCCAACATATGTTGTCCCAGAGCCAGTTCTCTTTCCTTCAAATTTTTTTGAGAGAATCAATTTCATCTCTGGAGAGAATACACTGCTGGTCATCCCTCAATAACATGTACAGAGACATAAGAATTGAAGGGTTTCCCATTTTTTCACACACAGAAGTTTAATTGTTGGAATTATTCCAGAGTCATTATATTAGGTTTATAGATATTTGTATGTAATATTTCTTACATAACTACATCACATACAGACCTAGCGGCCTGTAAAGCAGAGGCTAGATGTGAGAAAATATCTACTGCATTTTCAACATAATTATATGTGGCTTAACATGATATTTTTATATATCTAGCAACACAGCCACCACCCAAGCAACCTGCTTGCTTTTTAAACTTGTACATTGGAAATGAGCCCTCTTGTCCCATCAGATAAAGCAGGCAAAATCAGGGCAGAGAGAGTAGGGAAACAGAGGCAAGAGTTTAAGGTATTTGCAATTTCTGCTCTGCTGGTTATGAAGAAAAAGAAACAACTTAGTGACAGTGGCTTCTGTGCAGACCTGTAAAACTCATGGAAAGTAGGCTGACTAGAGAGGGAGAAGAGATTTTGCAATATTTCCCCTCATAATTCCCTCTCATGTAAATAATCTGCCCTGCTGGTAATGTGCAGATCTTTCTGCAGATAACCTGCAGGTTGCAAGCAGAGAAACCCAGATTACTGAGTCATACTCGCACGCCCCCCCCTCCCCCCCCATCTAGACTTGTATTTCTAACAGTTAATAAAAAAGAGGAAATTGCTAAAATTAAAAACAAAAGCCATCTTTCTCAAGGAAAATCTTTTTCTCACACAAGAAAAAAGTACTGGAGACTCTAGTGACATCTCGACTGCGCTGCTATGCCACTCCTGAGGTCTGGTGGAGCTGGCCAGAACACCTCTCATATGTTGTTCAGTTGACTTGCTTTGGATTCAATAAGGCGGGAGGCAGGAAAGATGCCTATCCAGGCATGAGCTTTGGGGAATTCCTTTGTGCCACAGTTTGGATATAGTACTGGGAATCTAGTAAATATTGTTACTGCTTTTAATTTTATCCAGTGTTTTGATATGACAGGAGTGGGTACGTATGCACTGTTACCAGAGACTAGCATGCAATATTGCATTTATGCAGCCATAAAAGCATTTATTGAAGTAGAAGAAAAAGGGTTTCTGTTCCCATCTGTACATTTTTAACATGTGCTATGCCACTAACAAAGAACAATCATTTCTATGTCAGATGATAGCCTTGAAAAACACTCTCTTGAAAAATACTCTCTAGAGAATCTGAAGGTTACTAGAGATGAGGGTTTTGATTGTTTGTTTATTTGTTTCTCGAAGAAATGACGTCTCAGTGTTTTTATATCTTCTCTTCCTGCTTCAGAACGTTTTGGCAGATTATGTAGTCCCTCCTATAGCTTCTCCTGTTTGGCAGATTGTGTAGTGCCTCCTATAGCTTCTCCTGTCATCTCTTTCCTCTTGAATGTATATACCAAACCCATTGTAGTTATAATGTAGAGTAGGGCCTATGATTGTGAGGCTTCTTGTAGCTACCTATAAGAGGCTTCAACCAGCTCCTCTTCCTGGTCAGGAGGCCCTCAGTAAACACCCAAAGATGTTTGAAGAGCTACAAAGATGATTAAGGGACTGGAACATCTCTCATACGACGAGAGACTGCATGAGTTGGGCCTGTTCAGCTTTCAGAAGAGAAGGCTGAGAGGGGATCTTATTAACATGTATAAATACATGAATCACAGAATCACAGAATTGAGGGGAGGTTGTAAGGAAGATGGGGCCAAGCTTTTTTCAGTCATGGCCAGTGATAGGACAAGGGGTAATGAGTGCAAACTGAAGCACAGGAGATTCCACCTGCCGGTGAGGGGGAACTTCTTTACCGTGAGAGTGACAGAGCAGTGGAACAGGCTGCCCAGGGAGGTTGTGGAGTCTCCTTCTCTGGAGGTCTTCAAAACCCGCCTGGATGCCGCCCTGTGCCACCTGCTCTAGGTGTGCCTGTTGGAGCGGGAAGGTTGGACTAGATGATCTCTAGAGGTCCCTTCCAACCTTGAAGATTCTGTAATTCTGATTCTGTGAAACACCCACCACAGTGTTGCACCTGTTGGCCTGTCCTTTAAACGTCACCCACAGGCTCTGTAGCCACACTTTGTCCTCCCCTAGACAGAGCTCCATACATTTCAGTTGCACTATCATATAAAAAAGAGAACATATTGTTGCTGATCACCACCCTTTGACCCTATCAGTTCAGGCAGTTTTTGGTCCTCTTCCCTGTCCAGTTTTGTCAGTGAGGATGGTAAGGGAGACCATGCTGAAAGCCTTACTGAAGTAAAGATAAGCAACAACTCCTCTCATCCACAAAGCCACTAGTCTGATTGTGGAAAGATATCAGCTTGGCCATGCATGAGTATTTAAAAGAGTATGCATTCATCCTGTGTGTCTATATTCACATATGTAGATATTTAAAATGCACATGGAGATATAAAAGGGTGCAGACCATATCAAAAATTCAAGTTAAGAATACTTGTATTTTAAAAAAAACACTTTCTGGGGACTATCCCAATAGGAAGGATGAGGACAAGATACTCAGCAATTCTTATCCTCTGCCCAGTCTAGATTTTGTAGAAGAGCACCATTCCAAGCACAAGCCCATGGAGTGAATTCCTGCAAAATCCCAATTCCAAAAATACAATCACTGCCTTGAGCACTGCCACAAAAGAAGAACAGCTTTGACTGAATCCAAGCAGAAGCCTTTTTCACTCTTCAGAGAAGCACAGCTGTTACAGTCGTATGGAATTTCCCATGAAAATAGAGACAGTTATCCTGTGGTTTCCTCTCTGAAAAGGAACACCACTTTCACAGCAGCAGATACCTTGATACTTCCAGTGCAGCCGTTTAGTGTTAGCTGGTTTGGTCTTGTTGTTCCAAGGTAAAAAAAAAAACAGCAATGCATACAAACTCAAATCTCTCTGTTCTTGAGATAATACTGTTGTGATCATAACAAGGTTTACAAAAGCAAGAGACAGTTTTTCAAGAATAAAATTTCATATTCAACATTCAATGTAAGAAAACAGAGGAAAAAAAAGAGAAGAGTTTTAGGCAATTAAGTCAAACCTGTTCAAAGCCATTTCAAACCGAGTCATCTAGAATCTTAGAGAATAAAATACATACTCCTGTCCATCGTTTCAGATAGCATCATTCTAACACCATAGTTCAGCAGAGTAATTTTTGGAAGTCTTTTTGACACATGTATAATTGAAATCAGATTCACTTGTATATAACACTCTGTATTATATAAAAGTAGAAGACAAAAATGAAAGTGTTAAGTAGAGAGTAGTGTGGGCCACAAGTGAAAGCAGAATAAAGGGGGGAAGTGTGGAAGGAGGTGCAGAAAGACAAGTCTGTGTCTGTCAAAACATGAGAATCAGAAATGATTAGAGTCCAAATTACAACTCTGTTTGTCATGAAGCATGATAGATTTAAAATAGAGGAGAAGGGAAATGACAGTTAAAGAATAAGCTGGAATTTTTTTTTGCCAAAAAGGAAAATAGCAGAAAAGTATCCTGGCACACTCAGTCGAACTGAGTGTGTTCATCCTGATGGAAAACTGCATATTGTAATTGAAGGTAAATAACTGTCTAGAGGAGAAACCAACAAGGCAGCTTAATGAACACCCCAAGCTCTGTTTATTGTGTGAATCATTATCATTGAAAGAATAGCCAAGTGGATTAGGAAGAAGTTCAAAATCTGTTTAAAATTCTCTGTCTACTTGTACAACAATCAGTTCATCCACATCTGTGAGGAAGGACAAATCTTTCTGTCACTCCTCCTGAATATAATTTGTTAATATATTTTAAATATAGTGTCACATAGGATAGATTAAAAAAAAGAGTAGGTGAGATATCCTAGAATTTAAGTTTTAGTATGTCTGGAACAGATTCTTCTTCATATTTGTATTTAAATATCTGGGCTGCCTTATAAAAGAGTTATCTTGTCCTTCATCCATTATTCAGGCTATGATATAAAATATTATTGGCTTTGCAAATAAGTTTGTGGAACAAACACAGAAGAAATGAGGCTGAATGTCAAAATTCCATTTCCAATTTAGACTTGCCAACTCTTTGAATACTGGTATTTTTCTTAAAACCCCAGCTGCTAAAATCTAGAGAAATTAGAATAATTTCAATTTTTTTTAATGAAAACAGATTTTTGACACCCTAGAGAATGCATATCCTGAAATTATGAAATGAACGATACATATTGGTTGAAAAACCAAAAAGAAAAATAATAAGACATTCATTTAAAAATATTTTAAGGGAAATACACTGTTTTCTGAAACAAGTTGAACAGTTAATTTGAAAGTATGCCAGATATAATCCAGTGATCTAGGAAGATAAGATAGAAGTTATAGTTTCCAGATCCAAGATTTTGCTCTGTACTCAGCACTAATTTGTATGAAAGTATATTTAAGTATATTTAAAAAGAGGAAGGAAACTCTTACTATCACTGACAAGGTTTTATATCAGTCATTTTATTTAGATACTATGAGCAGTCTTTTGTGTACACTAGTTGTTGAGAAGAGATAGCCAAGTTTCACCTCTAGAAACATGAGGAACCAGCAATATGCAATGTGCCTATGTGAAATTTCTGTGCTCCCCTTGACTGTGACAGGATTTCTAAGCTCCTATAACATGCTTCAATTCTACCTGAACCAGCAAAATAGCCCAATTTTTCATCATATTCATCTCCATATGGTTTCAGAGACACAGCTTCTAGCATTCATATTATCTTGGTGAGTCTGACTTGCCCTTGCACTTGGCAATATGAGTTTAGCACTGAAACTTGCTGAGGGATATCTCACAGGATATCTCTGATTTGGCTTCAACTAGACAAATATGAAGAGCAAGCCAGGCTGCTTTAGCACTTGGTGTAAACTAAAGCAATTTAACGGCTGCTCTGTTTATGCTGATTTGCAACTGCTTTCAACTGCCTTTGAAATTCTTGTGACGTTAATGCACTGGAAGAGCTAGTATCTGTAGCAGATGTCTTTTAAAGTTATACCAATAGGTATTATATATTCACACATGGTATAAAATGAAACAATTGTGCCTAGAATGGCTCTAGCCTGCCAATCTCTAACACCTTGCACATAAGGAAATCCTTTAACAATGGAATGAAGTCCAAACTAAACAGAGCAGAATTGTTTTGAAGGATGGCTCATTTCCTACTTCTGGCTCTTTACTGTTGATTATTTAAGCACTCATTTCACTTTATAAATGGAAACTGAAACACAGTTTACCATGTTGTAAAATTATTGGAAATCAGAGTCCATTCAAGTCACAGACATGACTATTTCCTCTGTGGACAGGAAGACTATGCTCAAATAGTCCTTTCGGGAGCTCTGAATGATAAAAAGTCTGTTTCTAGCTTCTTTCAAAAGGCTCTGTGCAGTGTTTTCATACTTCACTTTAAAAAAAAAAGATAAGTCAGGATGTTCCCCCTCCAAACATGAATGTCAGAGCAGGAAAAAGGAAAGATGAATATACATTTTCTACTTGTCTAGACAGCATATGTTTGGAAAACCGGAATGAGACAGACCCTCTAGCTCTTAATTTCTTTCTTTCTAACTTATTCATCTTTATTTATTTTCCTTTATACACAAAAGAAGTATGGGGAAGGCAAATCTATGGTCGTAGGCACCTATGACAATATTTTTGTAAACAAATATTATAATGCACAATTCCTTCCAGTTTAACTAAAACTGCTAACAATTTCCAGACAAAACATAAACAATAAAAATCCTTCACTCTTACACTAACATTTTAACTGATTGTCCTTCTCTAAAGCCAAAGCAACTGTTGTTTTTTTTATTATTATTTGTTTGAAAAGCAGGTTCAAGAAATTTCTATTAAGTTCTAAAGTCCAGAAACTGTAGAGGGACATTTAATGAGCCAAAACTTGACATCTCAGTGAGTCCAAGAGCAGAGGCAGCATTGCTAGACTGGACGATCCTTGGAAAGAGAGTAGCTTCTGATGGGATAGACAAGGTGGATGCCAGCTACTACACAAGTCCTGTAGGATAGTAGCTCACATTATTTTAGTATTAAGCAATGCCAGTATTTTAGAAATATACGCACACAAAAAAACCTGCTTTCTATCAGAGGAGATCACCCTTGACCAAATACCAACTTCTGAGTTCTAGATACCTGAAGAAAATGAAACAAAACTACTAAACAACTAAACAAATTCAATATAGTTCTATGTCATAGGTCATCTTCAATTAAATGTAATTTTAAATTATTTTCCTTTTTTTTCTATTCAGAGAGCATAAATTGTTTATGTTAGACATGAGCATCTACATGGAGACTCCTGAAATTAGTGAAATGTATTGTATTATGGAATCACAGATTAATTCCGTTGGAAGAGAGCTCAGAAGGTTATCTTGTCCAACCTTCTCTCAAAGCATGTCCAGCTAGACTAGGTTACTCATTTTCTTGTTGAGCAAAAAGTCTGCAAGAATGTTCCACCTCCAGAAAGGAAGTTCCACTACCTTTCTGGGCAACCTCTTCTATTGTCTGACTACTTTCATGGTTAAAACTTGTTCCTGAATAAAATGATTTTCCCCAGTTCTTAACTGTGCACTTCTAAGAAGAATCTGATGCCATGTCCTTTATACAACCCATTTTGCAGTTTAAGAGGGCAATGAGATCTGTCCACCATTGGCCATCTTTTCTGTAGGCTCAACAAACACAGCTCTATCAGCCTCTCTTAGTCTCCAGCCCCTTAGTCATACACTGAATTCACTGCAGTATGTCCATGCCTTCCTTGTAGCCAGTAGCTCAGAATCAGACACAGTGCTTCAGGCCTAGTCTCAGAAGTGAAGAAGGGAAAGTGTTCTAGCCCTTTCCTGCAGCTTTGCTTTCTTGTACAGCTGCATGGTATTATTCTATTCCAGACAAAGGACTCTGCACTCACCTTTGTTGAACTTCACAAGGTTTATGTTAGGCCATTTCTCTGGCTTGTCAAGGTCTTCCTGAGATGCAGCCTGACCCTCCAACATATTCATTGTTTCTCCTTTCCATCACCCAGGTCACAAATTAAGATGTTAGTAAGTACTGACCTCTTGAGGAAAGCTAGTTGTTAAATAAACCATATATACTTAGACCTTACATGCTATCAGGATGAGGACAGAAAGGTGATTAGAAAAAAATCTTTAAAAAGAGGGACAAACCCTTTAAAAGGAACATTATGGCTGTCCATACAATGTAAAATCAAATGAGGAAATCTGCTGTTGTCAACACACATGATTCTTGGCATTACTAATATCCTGTATTTCCATACCTTCAGCACAATACTCAGGTAGATACAAAATGACACGGGATATTTGTTATAATATGTGCAGAAGCACTTTTATCATCTCCTCCCACCACACCTCCAGTATAGGAATTTGTTGTCAAATATCAAGAGGATTAGTTTCAAATGTCAAAACCAGATGTGTGTTTATGAGCAAAGCTTAAAAAAAAAGCTTTTTCTAAAAAGAGGAAACCTGAATTTCAGACACCTTGGATAGATAGAAAAAAAATGTGAATTGCTTCAAACAATCTCTGTTTTGCACAGCTATTTAATATTCTGGATTGTTGTCTGCAGGTATCCAACTAGAATGCTAATTATCCATTTTTCCCCCAGTTAAAAGCTTTGCAGAGACTGACAGAAGGAAAGGCACTGTACTGTTGAACAACAATACCATGCAACTATAAAATATAGAAAAGGCAACTATAAAATATTTCCTGCAACCTAATTCTTGTAGCATCAGCTGTGCTGGTTCCTATTTGACACCAATTCATTTCTCCTCTTTACTGGAGCCCTAGCTGATATTTTTGCACTTTGGTCTCAGGTAAAAGTGGACATGTGGGAGAACAGGTTGAATTTTGACCACAGCAGAGCAGTCTGCATCCTAATCTCATGAGATTTATTTGATCCCAAGCTCTCATTTCAAGGTATCCCCAAGATTACTGGAATGTCTCGGTTGTTTTTTCCTTAAAACAAGTGAAGTTCTAACTAAAAAGCAAGAGATTGCTGAATCTTCACAGACTCTCTATTAAGACTAAGAAAAGACAACGTAATATATAATTTTAATGTGTCACTCCATGTTCCTGCCTCTAAGCTTAGCTATTTGCATGGAGCATAGTTCTGGCATTCAAAATTTTATTGAAGATTGCCTCAAAATAAGGAAAAAAGTCTCTAACAGTTAAGTAAGTTTTGTCAGGAAAGGTAGTGTCACCTGATAGCTTTGGAAAGTAAAAAAGTACACCCTTGGAGCTTTTCATCTCAGTGACGTACATGTATGAAAGATATTTTTTTATTTTAAATCTCTTGAAAAACTTACTTCACTTTATTGGCAACAGTTTTACTGTTACTGAAAAACTTTGAATAACTAACAATATCAATATTCTTGCTTTTACTTTTTTATGCTTTTACTTTTTACAGTACTGCCCTTGAATAGCATAAATCTTTATTGGTAATGGCTTTTTTTTGGCAGGAGGTGTATAAAATATAGGATCCATATTTTTTTTTAATGTAGATTAGGCTTTAAATTCACACCCAGACTTTTCTATTAGTTGCTTGTGCAGACCAGCTTAAAAGTAAAGCCAAGGGCTTTTCTATGTAAAGTGCTGATAAGCAGAGGCTAGCTCAAAGCTATCTCTAATTACTGGAAAGATATATTATTATAGCTTAGCCTTGAAGAGTTACATACAAGACTAGACTTTAAGACTGTTCTCAGAGATATTATCAATATTTCCACTGTCAGGAAATGGCAAGGACATATTTGAAGCGAACCCTCTTGTATCAGCGACAGTGCCATGTACTGAGGCTGTAATTTTCAGACACATCATAGTCTGGCCTAACCACTTATGTTCCCTGAAACAGAGAGCTCAGGTGTCTTCCTTGGCATCTCCTCCTCTATCTGCCCCCAGCCACACATGCCAAGATGGTGCCAGTTCTGAGCTGGAATAACTCACCAACTTACAAGAAAATCAATTCAAGAAAACACTAAATAGGTATATGTAGTATAGAAGTTTCCACATTCTTCTCTTTGGAATATTCAACAACTCTTTTTGATTTGAAGCAATATTCTGCTAGTGTCTTCATCCTTCCCTTCTGAATCATATTGGTCTCTCTAGTTGCATCAACTGGACTAATTTCTAAGCACAATATAAATAACTACCACTCAAAGTTTGGGAATAAGCTTTGCAAGATGAAGTCTATAATGGAACAAATAATGCGGAATTTGGTGGGATCATATGCTTTCATAGGGCTCCTCCTATGCCAGCTTTCTGCCATGTCTTAATGCTTTTGCTCCCTAGTGCTTTCTCCTCATTTGTACTGACTCAGTACTCCCAATTCTAAATTTTTATATATATTATTTACACTTGATTTGTATGTGCTTTGTATGGAGAATTAGAATATTTTTCAGGTTTTGTTATCATTTCCGCAGACAAAAGGTGTCAAAAAGCTTAGACTGCTGTCTGAGGCATGTGTGTAAGGAAATAAGAGTCTTCTGAATTGCTGCCCGAAAGGATTTCAATTTGGTCCTAATACTAAAATCACAGCTTTTCAGCTGTTGCTCCACAAATTCTCCATGTGCTGTATCAGCCAGGAAACAAAACATAGTTTTGCAGGTGTTATTCTGATTCTTTTGCAAAAAAAAAATATTATGGAGATGTCTGTTATAATTTCTTCTTCTATTGTCCCTGTTATGCTAGATTTATTATACTTTATTTTAAAACTTAATTACTTTTTCTTTTGAAGTATGTGACCTGGTATGGATATGTTCCACCTACATTTTTAAATGAATAAATAGCAAAAAATTATTATAGCAGTTGAAGAGGGGTTATTGAGGCTACAGGGAATTCACACTGCAAAACCTGAGATATTTTTCACATGCAGCATCCCTTTAATGTCACTTTATAGATGTGTTATCCATGAAAGTTGCCAAGCAAAAACCCTGTAACAGAAATTCACTGTGCGCTCACAGACAGTGCCTCTCATGCTAATCCTTTACATATATTTTGTCTCCCAGCTACGTTTAGGAGATTGAGTATATTGCAGTTTCCATACCTAAAAACCCTTGTTTAGCAGAGAATATAACTGTACTGTAAGAAGTATTCCATGGACTTCCATTTATTAGAGACAGAACTGAGAATACCTTTTAGTTTTATGTGGATATTAAACAGTGCTTTGAATCATGATGATAACTTCTGGTTTTATATGATATAGTCTAGACTAAAACATAAATGAGGAGATGGAAGTATGGAAGTGTGATTTGAAACCTTGTGTTCCTCCATTTAAACGCATCAGGGACCAAGGAACTCTTACAAGGAGAGAGATTATCCTAGATTGAACTAGGATGTGTTGAATTCTTTAGCTCTGGCTATTTTGGGGCCTATATTGCTGAACTGGGTACTTAGGTAGTTTGGCAGTGGCATTTCCCATGTCTCATTATAGTTATCCCATTATGCTTGTAACCTATGTAATGCTGAAGAGTGACATTCACAATTTGCTTTCATAGCATTAGTCGCATCTGCACTACCATTCTGCAGTTAAAAATACTAAATTCTTTACAGTGTTTTTATATCTCTGCAGAATGGTGGCATGCTTTGCAAAGGTAAACCCAAAGCAGCTTAAAAATTATTGATGATAGTAACTTCTAATTCCTTTTAGTATACATGTGAAGGAAATAAGTATATTTTCCCTCTCATTTGTGGAATAGACTAAATAGGCAAAATATTTAGTGTAGGCTCATACAGGTGGCAAATGAAAGAGCAAAAAGTCAGCCCTGTACTTAAACAAAGAGAGCTCACTGGAGAGCTCATATGCAAAACTCAGGGGCAATTATAATAATTTGCTTGACCTTGGGAAATGGACCTATTTATATTGTTCTTAATCTGAAGGAATAAATACTCCGAATGGCCAAGAAGTCCTCTAGTGCCAGGCAGCTGTGACCAGGTGGTGGTGAGCCCAGATTACAGTTCTGAGCCTCTAAATTATCAAATGCCACTTGCTAACAACTCCTTGCCCAAGGCAGGAGCACAGTTCATGAAGCTCTAGGCAGAAGCAGGAGTGGAATTAAGGCTGTATCATTGAAGGACTCACTTTTCCATACTGAGACAATCTGCCTGAGACCCGATATATTACTACTGGTAACATGAACTTTCCATGACATAACAAATGTCCATTTTGCATAGAAAGACTTCTTTCCAGTAATTCCTTTCCTGAATATTATAGATTTTCACTTGGATTTCTATTTAGAGTCTTTCTTGCATCAGGCAAAAATTCTTCATTTTCCTATAAGAGTATCACTTTACACTGACTTTTATTTCTTTATAATTCAGTTCAAAAAATCCTTGCTTATAACTAGTCATTTTCTAATGTGAGTTCCACGCAGTCCTCGAGGTTTTATGTGTGAATACTCATTCATAAATTCATAATTATGAAATGTCTCTTCATTTTCTATGCATTGTTTCATTAAATAGTTTTATAAGCAAAGATCGCCTGATTGACCACTGTGATCATTCAATTAATAAAATAAAATAAAATGTCAACATAAAAAGGCTCCACAAGCGAAATCACATTAATCTAAGTACAATCACTGAAAAAGCTACCACAATTACTCAGGCAACCTACATATGGTTTAGCTTATGGTGTATGCACATTTGTGCATGTAAAACACGGAGGAGAGAGAAAGGGAAAATAACAAATGTGTAATATTATATGGCTTTGAAGGCAAAGTAGTCAAAAGTATATGCATGGTTAAATAAGGTACTCTTCCCAGTTAGTCCCATGAAGGCAACTTTTTTTTTTTATTTTGGTGTTTTCTGCTCCTTGCATCCTATTTTTTATTAAACAGAGTGGTGCAGGCAGATCATTATAACTAGTAGTACTTGTCACACTGAATCATTTAGCTGGATCCTGCGTAAAATGGAATAGAGATTGCAGTTTTAATACTTATGAGAATCATCATTCTTTGCATGTGGTTGTTTTCTTTCCTTGCTGTTTTTTTTTATGTAGGTGTGGCTATCTAATACAATTCATTTGGCTCTGGCTACCTATGAGAAACCGGCAGAAAGAGCCTTAAAGATCCCCCTACTTTTCTCAGTAGCCAAACTTTAGGCAAAAAAAGAAAAAAAAAAACAACAAAAAAAACACTAAGCAGACATACTATTTCCTACTCTTATATACACATTCATTATGGCCAATAATACAATTTTTCTTCCCCTGAGGCTAAAATGAAAAATTATTTGATGTCCTTTTTTTTCCTGACTTTTTCCAGAAGACTTTGTTTGTATATACTTGTCTGTGCATGTAGTTCAATATTATTTAAAACTCTTTTTTTTATGAAGAAATGGAATTATTTTCTTGAACATTTTCTGACAAACAACTTTCACCAAAAATTTTTGCCTACATCAGTTATAAGCAAATTTCATAGGTTCCTTTTCATTCACAGTTCGGTGAGGAAAGGATAAACTGAAACATAAAGACATAAAGAAATTTAAAAGTCTGGATAGTATTTTCAGGAGAGAGAAGGATTAAACCCAGGTATTTTAAATGTATGTTGTTGTCATTTCAAGAATATCTTTCTAAGTATGTGTTTTATTTAGGTATTCAGGCACCTAGTATCACAGAATCACAGAATCTACAAGGTTGGAAGGGACCTCTAGAGATCATCTGGTCCAACCTTTCTGCTCAAGCAGGCACACCTAGAGCAGGTGGCACAGGGTGGCATCCAGGCGGGTTTTGAAGACCTCCAGAGAAGGAGAC